>JABUQX010069721.1:45000-47500 GCA_015478945.1 Trachelipus rathkii | reverse complement strand
CTTCTCTCTCTCTCTCTTCCCCCTTTTCCACTCTCTCTCTCTCCTCTCTCTCTCTCTTCTCTCTCTCTCTCTCTCTCTCTCTCTCCTCTCTCTCTCTCTCTAAAACTTTTGTTGCTACATACATACAGTAAATATAAAAACAAATTAAAATTTTTTTTTTTTTTTTTTTTTTTTTTTTTTTTTTTTGCAATTTCTGATAATGCGAACAAAATTGAAGAATTCATACAAAAAGTAGATAGCAAAATTGTACGGCGAGTCTTATAATTAATTTCCTGATATTATCTTTAAACTAAATTTCTATATTTATCTATCAATCTATTTTCTATTTAACACCAATGAATAAAAAATTTTCTTTTTTTTTAATAAATAACAACAATAATACTTTCAATTATTAACAAGTATATTAAAATCGAGACTAAATAAATAAATAATTTTGAGGAGCTTAAAAAAATAGAGGTCGAATAGGACTTCACACACACACCAATATATATATATATATATATATATATATATATATATATAATATATATAATACATATATATATATATAGTGTTAAATAGATATATATTAACTATATATAGATAATATATATATATATATATATTATACTATATATATATATATATATTATATTTATAAATATATATATATATATATATATATAATATATAATATATATATATATATATTATATATATTATATAATATATATATATATATACTACCGTTGGCTAATCGATAAGAACGAAAGAGGTCGCATGGCAAGGGGCCCGAAGGGGTTCGTCCCTAGTCCAGATCCTAGATAGAATTACCTATAGAAGTTCCCCTCCTAGAATAGGGCTAAGCCCGTGAGGTGTGAACTTATTTTTTTAAATATATATATATATATATATATATATTATTATATATAATATTATATATATATATTATAATATATATATATATATATATATATTATATATATATAATATATATTATTTATATATATATATATTATATAATTATTATTTTTATATAATATTATATATATATATATAATAGTATATAATATATATATATTTAAATATATATATATATAATATTTATATATATATAATATATATATATATTATAAATATATATATTATATTATAAAGATGTACCGATACCAGAAAAAGAGGCAGATTTAAGGTGCCGTACCCGATACTTTAATTAATATAATAAATACACAGTAATAAGATAGAACATTTGTGTACTGCTAGGCAACTCAGGATTGCATTTCCTGTGCAACCAATGCTTAGTCATTTATTTCATATTTGGTTGTGACCAAGTATATTTATTTTATAAATTTAAAATAGTATTCTTTAAGGGTACATAATAAATGAAAAAAATATATTAACTTTTTTATGTTTGGGTTTATTCAAAATATTCCATTTCCATTTTCCAGTAGGATTAACAAGTTTAGCTACTAGCTTTTTTTTTATGGTTTTTAACATATCACAATTTTACAGAAGATTCCTTTAACTAGCTACAATAAACAAGAACTAAAAATAATGATAAGAAGAGACCTCTTAATCCAGCCTGAAAAGACAAAATAAAAAAAACGCTCTATTATTCAAACTTGACATAATAAAAATTAATAATAATAACCCCCTTTAAGATAAAGATAGATGGATATTCAATACTCAAAAAAATGTTTCAAAAAATTTTCTCAAATTGTCGATGCCCAAAAACATTAAGCTATTCAGTATCTGGCGAGAGCCTGTTCCTTTGGGGGTCTACTTCCCCTGCACTAAAAAATCCGCTCACTTAGGACTGATGAGGGAGGGGCATGATTAAAATTTGCTTGGCAAGCGGCCTTGATATAATGGAAACCTTGGCCCCCATTTTCATGCCACCACATGAAAAGGATTCTCTTCTGTAGGCAGCATCTCCGTTTTCGTAGAGCCTCATCTCCTCTTTCAAAGATTGCAAATTGAATTATCTTTGCTCCTTGATGACTGTCTCTCTTCAGTTTTTTTTCGGATGAGTTCCTTGGTGTGATTTTCCTTTGAAGGGAATGAGATGTCAATGCAATTTCGGCCATGAACTTATTAAAGTCTAGCATATCCAAATCCTCTTCATCTTCAGTAGGTTTATTTGCTGAAAAGCCACCATCGTCACTATCAGAGCTGTTGCCAGGGGTTGCTGATAAGGCGGCTTCCACTTCTATGAATCTTTTTTTTGTCACGCGAGCTAGCTCCTCGGTTATGCTATTGAAATGCATTCTAGAAGTGGTTCACCGTCGGAGATGACATTCTTGTGGGGTTTCAGCTAGCTTAAGGAATTCCTTATTCGAACCTTTTATATTAGGGCGTGTCAATTTGGAGGGCAAAAATAAGAATTCGTGTTTTTTGTGAATGAGGGAGTCCAAAAATGTGCCTTTTGACGTATAATATCCTAATTTAAAAGGTTTTTCCTTATTCATAAACATTTACCGTACCTTGGTAAATTTGCGATTGATTATAATGTATATATATT
>JABUQX010069721.1:0-40000 GCA_015478945.1 Trachelipus rathkii | reverse complement strand
TGTGTGTGGATGACGGGCTGTGATTACACGAGGGTGGAAGACTTACAGGAGCCATGAATAGGTGGAATGAGGTGTTATAACGCGTGGGAAATGAGGAAAGTAGAGGAGAACAACGGTGGTAATGATGATAAGCCAGATAGAGAGTGAAAGTAATAGTGGTAAAATAGTAAGGAGTCTCAGCTTTAAAACAGAAGAACCACATATATATATATATTATAATATAATATATATATTATATATATATATATATATATATATATATAAAAATATGTATATATATATATATATATTTTTTATAAAAAAATAATTATATATATATAGTATATATATTTATATATACAGTGGCGTATCCAGGGGGGGGCCAGGGGGCCATGGCCCCCCCGAAATTTTTGAGACACTTAAAATTTTTAAGTATCATATCCGTCAATAATCTAAAGTTCAGAGGTTAAATTAATTTTATATAATTCGTTGCTGTCAGGAACAAATTCTCGTAAGTAATTTAGTTAAAACTAAACTTGAAGCGCATCAAGAGAAAAATGCAACATTAGAATTTCAGCGATTTTTTGAAGAATATTAAACATATCTGACCATGAGCTGAGTAATTGAAACTGCTGCTTGCCAAAAATTAAACAAATTTCAAAAATTACAGACCCAGCATTCCACTTCTGACCCACAAACTATTATCGCCATCCATTTGTTTACCATTTTTGGATTGATTTAATATCAGCATTAGGAGAGAGGTTTTAAATCATATAAAGAAATTATATCTTCCCTGCAATTTGTCATATCGAACAGGTGTAATGTGCCATATGAGAAGATAAAAGATTGTGTAACATTTTACAAGGAAGATCTCGAAAGCCCAATTGAAGATTTAGTAAAAGCAGAATGGGATTTATGGAAGTTGAAATGGCATCACAGTACAGATCGTCCAAAAACAGCAATAGACGGACGAGTTTCTTGTTCGCAGTCACAATTTCAATATATTTACATCCTTGTTGCTAATACTGGCCCAATTTTACTCTGTTCTACTGCGTTCAGTAGAAAGAAAGCTATTCAGCATAAGACTTCTGAAAACCACTGGAGAAATACAATTGGAGATGAAAGACTTACTGGACTTGGCCCTCCTCTACATACATCGAAATATTGATATAAAAACTAAAGATGTTATCCTCGGACTTTGCTCACTCTCCATACTCTGCATTAAATTTTACCAATTTTAGGTAAAGATGATTTTGTAATTTAATATAAAATTATTTCCCATTTTTTCTTAGAAATTTTATATTTGGCCTCCACTTTGAATTATATATATACTATATATATATATATATATATATATATATACATATATTATCATATATATATATATTATACTATATATATATATATTATCTATTATATACATTATATATATATATATATAATATATAATATATATATTTTTGTCTGCCCCCCCCCGAAAAAATTTTCTGGATATCGCCACTGTATATATATATACTATATATATATATTATAATATATAATATATATATATATATATATTATATATATATATATATAATATATATATATTATATATATATATATATTATATATATATATATATATTTTATATAATATTATATAATATATATATATATATATATATATATATATATCGGGAGTTAAAGCCTCAATCTTTTTCTCCCACTCGTGGGTTACGATCCTGGATACGTAAATAAAATAAATACATTTTCAATGGAAAGAAAGTTGATCTGAGAAGAGCTTTAGTTAATAACTATTCCTAAGTGGGGTAGGGTGGGGAGGAGTTCAGGACGTTACGATGTGAAAGTATTTTGGTTATTACTTATTAGCATCTAATTGAATTTCTGAAGGACAACTCAATCCCTAAATCGCTCCCCTCCCCTCCCCTCCCATTCATTAATTAATTAAACCTTTCAATATAAAAAAAATCACATTTAATCAAATTGTATAAATCATTAAATAAAAAATACCAGAATAAATCTGCCTCTTTTTATTTATTGCTTTAAATAATAATCTTTAATATTTAATATAACTGGCCATTAACATTAAAAAATGACGATAAAATGCACAAATAAACCTAGTATTTTCACAAAACGTTTTAAAAAGGGAAAAAGGGGTAAAAAACGTTTTAAAAAGGGAAAAAGGGGTAAAAATTAGCCTGATAAAAATTAAGAATTCCCCAAATTTCATATTTAAAGCATATTTAATGTTAGATGCTTCTTTTTTCAATTTTTTTTTTTATAGATTTATGATGTTGAAGCAATATTTTATTACTTTTTCAGTACTCGGGTCGGGGTTACAGGGGTCGTTAAACAGTGGCTAACACTAAACTCGAGTGCAGTTCAATGGTGATACATTATTCAAGAATAATAATAATAAAATGCCTAATTTCTTTTCTCGATATTATATATAATACTGATAATATATATATATATATATTATATAATATATTAATAATATATTATAAATATAATATATATTATATATATATATTATATATATAATAATATATTATATATATATATATATATATATTAAATCATTAAATGTTCCTATAGGTACCTATATTATAGACTTTAGCCTTAACAGTTTTGGAGATCTAAGAACGCAAATACATGCTATAAAAATACCGTATTAAATGATGAATTTAAAATTTTAAAATGTTCTATGTACTACATACATTGATTACTTCGCAAATATACAATATAGAAATTCAGAATACATTTGATAGTATTTATACTTTTCTCCGATTTTTCACCAAGACTTTGCTCCTGTTTTCCAATTCACTTTAATTACTATGATAATCAAACAGAATCAGATAAATAGATAGTATTCAAAAAGAACTGTACAAGAACATTTTTAGCGCAAAGTATTAACTATTTTTTGTTTTTGTTTTACAAAGAAATCAAATACAAGGCTAAGATAGCCAAAGATCTAATTACGTTAAGATATCTACACTTCTTATTATCAAAGTCATTAAACTTTAAACTAACAACAACACACGAGTACAACTACTTCTTAACAAAATATTTTGAAAACAGAATCGTAAATTATTGCCATGCCATAAATTTCAGCGGTTATATTTAAATAGGTTGCAGAGTCAGCATACCGGCGCCAATAAAAAATTATATTATATATATATATATATATATATATATTATTATATATATATCATATATATGGATATCATATATATATTCATATATATATATATCTTATTATATATAATTATATATATATATATGATATATATATAATAATATATATATAAAAAATTATATTTATTATATTATATATATATATATATATATATATATATATATATATCCCCAAACAAGGGTTAAAATTGAAAAGTCTTATAACCGACACAGCTTAGGGTTTTATAAAATTCCTCACGGGACATTCAATACAGATCAAACTCGGACCCCCCACTGGAACTTCATTACTTCGACGTTATACGAGGTTTGCGTTCCCTACACCTCCCGGAAGTGGGGGGTGTAAACCCCTAAAAATAGGGTGTTGGCTACGCCATCACCGAAATTGAAAAATTAAAGGAATGAATAATTAATAGGTTAATAAATGTAAGTATATACACACTACGTCATCCGTAAGAGGTGTGTATGTTTCGCAAAGTTGGATCTCTAGCTACGGTATCATTAAATTTTTTTTTTTTTTAAATGTTGAAAAATAAGGAAATAAATATGGGAATAGGTCGTAGTCCCTACAGAGAAACCTTATGAGAAGTCTGAGCTAATCGCATTTTACTTTACTATAATAATATACTATATTATTATATATCCTTAAAATGAGGCAAATTTAACAATATTACTATATTATATATCATTACTATGTAATATCTTAATTTTATATATACATAATTAATATTACATATAATAATAATAATACTAATTAACAAATATATAATAATAAAATAGGCTTAGATATAAACGATTTTGTATGTTTTGAAATATTCATAATACCCAATTTTAAAATGCTTATTGGCAAGAGTAAACGATATAAGTATATATATAATAATATAATATATATACTTATTATTAATTAATATATATATTTTATCATATTAATTTTATATATATAATCATTATATATAACTACTTATCTATATATATAATAATTATATAAAATATGCTTACTGTGGTCGATTCTAGAAAAACACCGGTGATTGAATCTTTAACAACACCAATCAACTTGTTCTTTTCTATTTTTTTAATATGATGGATTACAATTTATTTATCTCCCTGATATTTAAAAATAAATAAATGATAGCAGTCCTTTTCCTTCAAAAAAATTCTATCTCCAAAACAACTATAAATGTTGGTCAAACCACAAATTTTTCTAACAGAGCAAAATAAAATCAATATATTTTTTTTTTTTAAATTACCTACTGATACGCTAAGAATAATTGATTTCCTATAATACATATTAATACAATCATATAATAAAATAATATCTATCATAATAATAATAATTATAATCAGGAATAACAATAACATAATAATAATAATAAATTAATAACTATTTATTATTGCAGTTTAATTTTTCTTATTATACTTCACACACCTGTGTAATTAAATCTCGATATTCATTACAGCTGAAAGTCAACAAATTTTAACGTATTATAAGAACATATATATATATATATATATATATAATATATATAAATATATTCTTTTATAATATATATATTTATATATATACTTATATTTTATATTCATATATATATATAATATATGCAGAAACAACTTAATGCCGGTATACATATACGAATTCATGCAACTACATTTTTTAGGCGTGTATTCTTATGGACGATTTACTTAGTCACTGTTGTTTATTACATGGATATTTTTAATTCTAAAACGCAATTCAAAACTACAAATAAATGTTACACAACATAACACAAATACAACATTTAAATCATAAGAATAATGGCAATTCATAAAGATAAATTCCAACAACACAATTAACCATCACCAGTTTGATATGTAAACGCTTACAACACTACGAGGCAAAGGAAATGTCTTTTTTTTTTTTTATTACTCGACTGAATTGTTTTTGAAAACTAGGCCATCAACTTTTACTGTTTGGCGGGGTTGGAAAGTATATTTTTATTATAATGTACTCCAAATATGGCCAATTGTGTAATAAACCTAATGAACTTCGTAAAGAACCTCCGTGGTTATTCATTTTATAAAATTAATAATTTTTGATAAACTTGCATAGCTAGCTGACTGACACTCACACCTGGAAACAAAATTAAGTTACCTGACGTTTGTATGTTTAGGATTTTTTACCTTGAAAAAAACTAAAAGTAGACCCTTTAATATATTATTTATTTTCTTAATTACCAACAAATAATTAATTTTCTATTATTATCAATTAAATTTTTATAAATTTTACATTTCAAGTGAAATAAATGAAAAACGCTTATTTTTCTATAAAGAAATTGTCCGCTACATCTACCGTTGCTTTGTTTTATAAAAATCATTCCATACTTACCTTGCCAGACGTAAAATTCTGCATTGAGGAAGGATAACTACTTTTTTTTTTTTTTTTTTTTTCGATTCGAGGTTTTATGGATTAATTACGCGCGATGACTATTTATTTTATTAGGGCTTAGAGAAAGAAAAAAAAAAATAACTCAACATTACTTAATTATATAACAATACAAGCAAATAATAATATCATGCTATATATATATACCTTATTATATATAATTATATTATATTATTATATACTATTATATATATATAGTATATATTATATATATATATAATATATATATATATAATATATATATATTAGTTATATATATTATATATACTATATATATATATATATATATATATTATATATATATACTTATAATATAATATTATATAATATAATATTTATATTTTTGTTTTCGAGGAATATGGGATTATTACGCAATGATATTATATTTATAGGGCTTGAGAGAGAAAAAAGATCACGCCAGGTTCTTATTTTAATTATATATGATTATAATAAGTAATATTATACTTATAAATATATATAATATATTATAATATATTATATATATATATATAAATTATATAATTATATATATATATATAAATATATAATATTTATTATGATATATATATTATATATTATATATTATATAATATATATATAATATATATATACTATTATATATTATATATACTATATATATTATAATATATATATATATATATACTATTATATATTTAATATATATATTATAAATATTGCGAGCCTCTAAGAAGAGCAACAATCCATATCTCAAAAACTATAACAGTCCGGAAAAGGAATACATTGCTGAATTCTGGCAAAAGTCTTTTACACGAGAACTGTTAAACAAAAAAAAAATAAAAAAAAACAAAAAACTACTTCAAATGAAATACATTTTTGGAATCCTTGTAAAATTTTGGTCGGAAAATGTAAAAAAAAAAAAAAAAATCTAACATAAAATTGGCTATTTTTTGGGGAGGTGGGACATAGTATATTATAAATATATATAGTTATATATGTGATATAATATATTATAATAAAATTATTATATTATTATATAATCTTTTATATTATACTATATTATATATTATATATATTATATACTATTTTAATTTTATTTGTAAAGTGTAATTACAAGGCAATTTAAGGGTGGTCGGCGACGGGAACACAGGGGGACGTTCTTCCATCCGTAGGGGAAGGGCGGAGAAACCCCCGCGACACATACCAAAGAGCGGGGGTTTTGGAGACCCTTCCCGGAGGGTGGGGGGGGAATTAGTCCTTAACCCCGTAGTTCCGAAGGGGAGCCCCGATCTTGCATCGGGGTGGGATTACCATTGAGGTATTTTTAGTTAAAAAAAAAGCAAATAATAGAAAAGCCTATTTATTTTAACAAGTAACAATTAAAATGGAGTTTTCGGTAAGGCCTCATAATACCTATA
The DNA here is from genome assembly GCA_015478945.1 of Trachelipus rathkii. Taxonomy (NCBI): domain Eukaryota; kingdom Metazoa; phylum Arthropoda; class Malacostraca; order Isopoda; family Trachelipodidae; genus Trachelipus; species Trachelipus rathkii. The sequence continues at coordinate 33,008 of JABUQX010069721.1, read as the reverse complement.
CAATATAATTATTAAAACATAATTTTTTTTTTTTTATTTTTTTATTTTCCTCACCAAAATTTTCGAGGATTCAAAAATGTATTCTTTTTCACTGTAGCTATTATTATACTGTGAGATTATTTTTTTATTTTTTTTTTTTTTTACAAATTTTCCTGATATATAAAATTGGACCAGCATTCCAGCAATGTATTCTTTTCTGGTAGCTGTTGTAGTTTTTTGAGATTATGGATTGTGGCTCTTCTAGAGGCTACCTATATATATATATTTATATATACTATATATAATAATATATTTATTAATTATTATATATATTATATATATTATATAATATAATATATTATTAATATATTAATTATATATATATATATATATATTATATATATTTTAATATATATATATATATTAATTATATATATATATATATATATATATAATATATTTATACTAGTATAATATATTTTAATATTATATATAAATTATACTATATTATAATTATATATATATCATATATATTATATATAATGAATATAATAATATAATTTAACAGTGGCGTATGCAGGATTTTTTTTTCGGGGGCAGCAAGGTTCATATTATATATATATAAATATATATATATATTTTAATTATTTATATTTATTATATAATATAATATATTATTATTATATATTATATTATATATAAATATAATATATATATATTTATTATATTATTTATATTATATATTTTATATATAATTATATATATATATAATATATAGTATATAATATATATATTATAAATCATATATTTATATATATATACTATATATATATATTATTATTATTATATATATAATAATACATTTATAATATATATTAGTGGGAGGACAAAATATTAAAAATTTCTAAGAAAAAAATGGGATATTATATATAAATTGCTTAATCATACACATGATCTTAATTTTAATCTTTAATCAACGGGCCATTAGAGAGTGAGAACATTGTCCGGGACCGAAGTAAACATCTTTAGTTTTTGATGTCAATATTTCGATGGTTATGTACGTAGAGGAGGACAAGTCCAGTAAGTGTTTTTTAATATCCAATAGTTTTTCCTAAATAGGTTTTCACAAAAAGTCTAATGTTGAAAAGCTTCTCTTTCTTGAAGCGAATAGACACTGAGTAAATTGCGTAATTTGCAAGTCGTATAAATTGTGTCGACAGAATACGTTTACTTCTATTTGTGTTTTCGTACGATGTGTGATAGTTGTAAGATGCCATTTTCAATTCATAATCGATTCTGCTTTTACTAAAATCATCAATTGTGCTTTCGACGAATTTCTTAGTAAATTGTTTCTCTTTTATTTTACTCATATTTCATAATTACACCTGTTCGGTATGCAAATTGCAAAGAACTCATAATTTACTTTAGATTTAAAAACCTACTCTCATGATGACTGTATATAAAATAATCCAAACATGGTTAAAGATGGATGGTAATGTGCGGAAGATTAAATAAGTCTGTGGCGTGGGATAAGATGGATGGTGTTCGTATTCTTGGAATATTGTTAATTCTTGATTAACAGCAATTTCAACTTACCCAGTCGGAATTCGAGAATCGCGTTAACATTCCGTTCAAAACAATCTTACTGAAATATCTAATGTTCGCATTTTCCCTGATGGACTTAAGTTTAGTTTTTAACTAGGATTCAGTTATTATATGCAACTCAAACAATTCCCCAATAACGATTGTGTCCGGCAACGTTTTGAAAGTTGTAGAATGTATAGTTAAATTAATAGTACTGTTTAAAAAAAAGGGAAACCAGAAATATTGAAAAGAGACATATAATACTGTTTAATTAAGGTAGCTTTTTTTGGATGAATTCTCCAAATTTCACATCTTAATTTGCTTTCTAAAGTGTAAATTATCGGACTTAGCATCACTTAAAAAATAAATAAACGATTTCATGCGTTGGCAACCAGCGGGTTTCGCAAAAGCTAATTTTTAATTATTATTGCTTGACTGGGAATAGTTCTATTTTTTTTTCTTCAAGAACTTTTTCCTCTTAGCACCATACAGAAAAAATGCTTAACATTATAGATAATCTATTCCAAAATCTGCACTTCAGAATATTTTACTTTAGAAGGTCCATGTGCAGGCAATGAAATTTAGCATTGCAAAAAGCACGTGGTATATAATAGCTGTGACATTTTTTCCTTATTACTCTCTGAAACATCCCACTGAACCACCATCATTGACTGCTTGCACGTTCTACCCATGTCTCTATAATATATTTCATATCCAAACCAGTTCAGTTACTTTTTCATTCAATTAAATTTGCCAGACTATAATTACCGGATCAAATCATTATTGTGAGCGGTGCACACAAAAATTTTACTTTGACACGGTATAAAGAGTCTCCAATATCAGCACGTAGCACCGCACAAGAAATTGTTCACCTCTAGGAGAAACCAATACGTCCAGTCACCTCTCATGGACTAGCAGTAAAAAATTTCTTAACTTAATATTTATGTTTATGCACATTTACTTTAAATTGGATGCGCAAAGATGTATTAGAGCAATTTGGATTGTGAAACTGGTTATTATTCTGTTATACATTGGGCAATTTTCTAGCATAGTATTTAAAATGTTTGAAAAACGTTCTAGGTTCCAGCAATTAGCACGACGTATCTTAAAGACTGAAAAAATTGCATCTTTTCCCACAGCAAAGAGAGTTCGATTCGACTGAGTGATGATGTCCATTGTAACGATATATCTTGCTTACCACAGAATCGAACAATGGTTTCAAACATGGATTAGCGCCTCTCTATGTCATTGGCTTACCTCGTCATATGTTTGTCGAATGCTTCTCGATAATTTTCCTGACCTGCATTTTCTACAGCACAATCTCTTTTCTACAGATTCTTTGCGAATATTTAGTTGCCCTCGACCGTTTTATAAAAGATATCATGGTTTCTTTAAGTTAGGAAATACGGTTCGATTACAAAATCCCCAATTACACTGATGGTAATTTTCCTTTACCTTCTTCTGTTTCCAAAAGCAATACACAATTTGAGCAATAAACCCCAACGCTTTTATCAGAGTAAGCTAACAACTTAAAATCTCAAGCCACTTTCTTTGAAAATATTTTTCCCGCCTAAGATTGCAAATTGCTGAGAGGCAAATATACTATTTGGAATCTGGGTTTCAGAGATTTTATAAATATTCCACTATATTTCTTATTGCTATACCGATACGTATTGAATTGACCGATATCGTGAGAATGAACAAATCCTTTCATGTATTCATTGATTTTATAATGGGCTTTTCAGAGAAGAACAAAAACATTTTACTTGAAATTATTCAGCTTCTCTCACAGTTACAGAAGTTCAGGAGATTGATTCTTCGATCCGAGACCTCACTCTTCAACTAAACAGGATCATTTATAACAATAGTGTTACTTTTTGTCGGGACAAATAATAGCTCTATATTCTGTCGATTTTCAATATATTTTTTATTATTTTATTTTTTAAAGCCTTGACACAACAAGAACAAAAATGTTAAACAAAGAATAAGTTTAATCTTTTTTAGAAACTTCATTTATACCCTAAAACAATAGGATCGATAGATTTACACTGACACCAACCAATGTATATCGTCATTAAGTAAGAATGCTGCTGTGTGCCTGTGTGTGGTGTGTGAGAGAGAGGAGAAGAGAGAGAGAGAGAGAGAGAGAGACGACGAGGAGAGAGAGAGAGAAGGAGCGAGAGAGCAGAGAGAGGAGCGAGGAGAGAGAGGAGAGAGAGAGATTAATACTTTTCTCTCTGTCTAAAATATATATATATATTTATTATTATATATTATATTAATTATATTATATAATATATTATATATATATTATATATTTAATATATATATTATATTATTATATATATATATATAATATATATATATATATATATATGTTAATATATATAATTATTCTTATATTTTTATATCTATATTGGGAACGTCAGCAGGGATTTCATTTAGGGGGGAGCAAAGGTTTGAGTGAGTGATATATTATATATATAATTACTACATATATAATATATATTATATTATATATATATATTATATATATATTATATATTATATATATATATAATATTATATTATATATTTATATATAATATTTATATATAATATTATACTATTATTTATATATTATATAATATGATACCCAACATAAAATTGCAATTGAATATTTCTTTTGTTTTTGCAAATGGTTTTTTAATGTTCTGCTTGTTGCAGCTGTTCAACGGGTAGCCTTCGTGATTGAATTTAACAGCTTTGGAGCCGCAAATTAGCTAATGAATAATGAAGTATTCATAGCGGAGAATATGATCAGAAGAATCCAGTGTAATTAAACACAAGCTGTTGAATTTAGCCATATGAAACTTATGATTTTTGCATCTTTAGAAAAAAACTATATCGTTAGTAATTTAGATAATTACATATTATGAAAAATGGTTTGGTGTAGTCCGGTTTTTCTACTAATAAACACGTAAAAAAGTAGTCTGGCAAACATGTAAGGTTCATATGTTTTATTATCGCCAAGATTTTGGGGGGGGGGTCAAAGTTACCCCCCCCCCTGCAACCCTGCCTACGCCCATATTATATTTATAATATATTATATATATATTTATATATATTATTTATTTATTTATTTATATATATATAATTATATATATATTATAAACATCAACATATATTTACTTATTATATTACTAACTATATATTAATATATATATGAACGATATAGGAGATATGTGGTGTGAAGAAAGGAGGTAAATTAAGAGAGTTATAATGAAAGTACTCGAGATTGGTAATTGGTTATGTGGAAGGATGATATACCATATGACCATATTTATTCAATAATAAAAAAAAAAAAATTAATTTATAATTAATAGATATATATAGGTATAGAAGGGGCGGTAAGGCTGGTATTCCTTTTCGATCTGTGTCATATTCTTCTACACTATTTTTCTTTCCGATGCATGTCACGACCTTAAACCCCAGTCTTGGGGAGGGAAGGGGATAATAATAAATAATACAAACAATAAATAATAATAATAATAAATTCAATAATAATTAAATAATATAAAATTAGAATTTAATATTTATTTTTTCATTTTCTAGCCCCCTAAATTTTTTCTGTTCATCTACCCCTGCTAACAGCCCAAACTTTAGCTATGCTCTTCTGACAAGTACTTGATCATTAAATGATAACTGACTAACGGTACTCAAAACAATGCGAATCATACACGAGTATGCCTATCAACCTAAATATATGGTCGTAGAGGTTTACAGAAAAAACCCGCACTTAAGTTTGCGACCAATTAGTCGCGAACTAGGCGGCTGCTCAGTCAGTAGTGAACATTCATTTCAGTGTGTTCGCTTAAGGGCGAAGAACTTCAATTAAAGAGAAGCCCAGCTAACAATATTTCTGGTTAGAGGTGCAAAATAACCCACACAAAAGGGGTAAAACACGGCTTAGCGCGAATCGACTCCTCGCTCGCCTTAGGTAGAATTGTGCGGTCAGCTAGAAATCATGAGTAAGTTGTTAATCTTAGATTTTATCCAAATCTAAAATTCAGACTGAATCAGACAAACTCCGAAAATGCTCGAAGCGGAAGATAACTTTAGCCGTTGTGCTTAATTAGCTCTGCAGATTTCTTAGTCCATTGTTTTGTATTATGGGAAGAACACTTAAGTCTAGACCTTTAAACCATATTAGCATCTTAACAAACGTAGGACGCTTTCCTGAGCCATACCAACTAATCAGATTTGCCAATCGATTCGCAGATACATTGTTTACATATATAGGAGCTTTTAAATGTTTCATTTGACATTCGTTGGGCGTTTTGCGCGGCCAGTCAGGAAGTTAAATTTTTTTAACGCTACGTATGCAGGGTCTTAAGTTTATAAATTAATGTCATGTTGATATGAATGAGATGCGAAGATTAGGTGTTAATTCTTCTAGTTGAGAAAGCAAATTTATCGGCAACAAATTGTTATTCCATATAACGTATAAGTAGCGACATATAGCAAAATGGCGCGTAATAGGCCAGTTAGAGGGTAACTTGATTTTGTTTATCTTTTTAAAAAATTGATTTTAGACAGGCTGTTAAATGGTCATTGCATAAAAAAATTTGCACAAAGACTGGCAAAAAAAACAAAACTCCAACTTTGTAAAGCAAGTTTTAAAAAACCAAAAAAAAAAAAAAAAAAAACACCCGAAAATTACAAAATAATACGTACTCTTACGAAGTTATAGGGATTTATTGATCGTTAAAGGCAATTGGCACATACAATCTGCGGTCAAGCGTCATTATAAAGTTCCACATCATCTACCTGTAAGATTGAACTATATTTTCATTTTTAAGCGACTGACTGAATAATACAATTAATGACTTGATTCAATGCCATTTACTTTTGTGCTAAATGAATGATAGAAATAATTAGTTATGTTGAAGCTCCTTACGTCTACACACGAATGAATGGAATCATGAGTGGAGGGAAGAGATGCTAAGATAATTTTAGTGAATGCAAAGGTGTATTGTTACAAGTGAGATACTAAGTATAAGCAAATAAAAATCTTGTAACTTCAGTAAGACTTGCATTATTTTTGTTAGATGGGAGGCACAAAATTGCAAGTTACAAGTTTCGGCAATTTAAGCTCTACGGAGAGTAATTAAATGATGTTTATTAATAAGTAATATAATTGGGAGATTCCTCGAAGAGTATTACACCTTGTACAATATAAAAACAGGTCGTAGTTTTTGAAGATTGCAAAATCTTGAATTTGTATGGCAAGTTCGGTTGGTCACAAGTTAATAGAATAAAACATGACTACCATAAAAGAGTGAACAAGTATATATACGCATGATAACATTTCTCAGATATAAACATAGGAAATTTGATAGATTTTGTTGAAAAATACTAATTCAAAATTTTTAAACTTATTCATAATTGTTTTATCACTAAAAGTAAAGGTTTTTAATTTACATTGCTCTTTCAAATGCTATGTAACTCAAGTGACAAATGTCATGATACTTTAAAGCTTTCAGAAAGATTAAAAATTTCCAAAATCATGATGAGATCCAAGATACTAATTTAATAAAGAATAATAAAATATATTATGCCTCATTTTAAACTTCATGATATATATATTTTAAATACATTTTTTTAACACATTCTACTAACATTGGATTTCCTATTACAAAAATGATAAATCATACAAAAAATTGACATTAAAAATTTTATTCGAACAAGTAAGTTCGCAATGGACATCATTAATAAAATAACAAAATAAAATATATATCGCCGCTTTTCTCTGATAGGGGAACAACTAAAAAAGAAAAATTTCAGAGGACAGGCCTAAATTAATACTTACATTAGTGAAAATGTTAAATACAGACATTATCCATATTTATATCATAATAGTAAAAATAAGGTCTACATTTATCATTTTAAAAATCCAAGTATTAAAAACCCTGTCCTCTGATTTTTTTTTGTTATGTCCTATCAAATCAAAGCAGCGAATTAATCCAATTAACCAACTTAAAATTTAGCAGAATTTCATTTAACTTAAAATTTAGCAGAATTTCATTTAACTTAAAATTTAGCAGAATTTCATTTAACTTAAAATTTAGCAGAATTTCATTTAACTTAAAATTTAGCAGAATTTCATTTAACTTAAAATTTAGCAGAATTTCATTTAACTTAAAATTTAGCAGAATTTCATTTAACTTAAAATTTAGCAGAATTTCATTTAACTTAAAATTTAGCAGAATTTCATTTAACTTAAAATTTAGCAGAATTTCATTTAACTTAAAATTTAGCAGAATTTCATTTAACTTAAAATTTAGCAGAATTTCATATAATTTAAAATTTAGCAGAAAAAAAAAAAAGCATTTAAGCCTTCAGCAAGGAATCTTTCAATATATCTCGCATAAAATAAAGATTAAATAAAAAACTTTGCCTATGAAAATGTTAAACTGATAAATACAATTATTATATTTTATAACGCAGATAAAGGTTTTAATTTTATTTTTACTGTATATACATAATTTAAATTTTTAAAATATTGGTAAATGTTTCCCAGTAAACGCTTCTCAAAATTCTTGAAAACAAAAAAAAGAAACTTATAGAAGCCAAGATTATTTAAGATGAGATGAATATATTATATATGATATATTATATATATATATCTTAATATATAATATAATACTATATATATATATATATACATATATATATTTATATATATAATATATATATATTTATATATAATATATTAAATATATATTATATTATATAAAATGTATTAAATAAAACCAAAGAAACAATAATATTAATAAAAGAACATCTATACTAATACTTGATGAGTTAACACAAGATAATTAAGCAAAATTATATGTATTAATGTGTAAATGTGACATTAACAAATGATGCATTTTTTCCAACAAAAAATGAGGAAATTTTTTTATGGAATGAATGACTTGTACTTCGTTACTAATGGAAGGATTTACGTTTTCACTTTTGAATATATTGATTCAATTACCTTAAAGTTAAGTACAAAAAGTGCATAATACTATAAAAATAAGTTTCATTTTATTGCAAAGATAGGCTGTAAAAAGCAAATAAATGCCTCCACAGCTAAAACATTAAAATGAAAAAATATAGATTTCTTAAATATGGAATGCATGATCCAATAAGCTTTGGCCTAACTTAAATCTTTCCATCAAAAAAAGATAAAAGCCATAATGAGATTTTTGTGTCTGAGAAAAGAATATACAAAATATTTCAACAGTAAAAATGATTTAAATTTGTCAATCTAACATAGCATAAAGTGTTTAGTTTTTCATTTAAGATTGCCTTACATTATTTTACCGTTTATTTGGGTGCCTAAAAGAAGCAAAAGCTTATTATGCTTTTGTTTCCAATGTAAAAACTCCATGGCTCTGTCTGTAGTTCTCCTTTCTCAACTGAATTCGAGATTCCACCCAAAATAAGAGTCCGGCAACAAGTTGAGACACAACTCCACAAACACCTAAGACGTATAAATAAATTTGATATATATATATATATATATATATATATAATATATAATATATATATATATATATATTATATATATAAATATAATATATATATGATATAGTATATATATATATATATATATATATAATATATTAACATATATAATATATTATAATATATATATAATAATATATATATATTATATTAATAATATATATATATATATATATACCTATATATATTAATAAATATATAGAATATAATATATATACCTAAATATATAATATATATATAATATATATATATAATACCTAATATAAATTATAATATATATATATATATATATATATATAACCATATATATATAATATATATATATAATATATATATTATACGTATATAAAAATTATATATATATATATATTATATATATATATACCATATATAATATATATATTATATATATAAATATATATATATAATATATATATATAATATATATATATAAATATAATTATATATATATATATATATATATAATATATATAATAATATATATATATATATATATATATATATATTATAGAGGTAATGGGTAGGGTGAGAAAGTTGAATGGTAAATAAGCATAGATGGAATTACTGGTGAAATGATCAAGAATAGAGGGAAGACGGTGATTGGATTTGGAAGTGTGTAACAAAGCGTAGAGGGTATAGTTCCGAGATATTTGGGGAGAGCAATAATATACCCTTATATAAGTGTAAGGGTGATAAATGTATGAACTATAGGGAATTAGTTTATTGAATGTTTTTGGGAAGATTTATTTGGATGAAAGAGTACGTCAGTGACTGAAGGACTAATTGGTGAAGAACAAGGAACATTATTTAAGTAAGAAGTGGTAGAGATGTGCGGATCAATTTTACATTAAAAAATGATACCTGAAATATGAAGAAGAATAATAAATTGTATTTATTTATGAGATATAAGTGATAGGATTAATAGAATTCTCTGGCAGGTGTTAGTGATAATGGTGTTTGTGGTAGGCTTCTGAATTCAATATTTATGACGATAATGAAGACTATGTAAGAATAAATGAGTCGAAAGTGATTGGAGTAATATTAATAGTCAATGAGCATGATGTTGTTATGTCTTCCTCGCTTATTTAATTTGTATATGGATGGGGTTATGAAAGGAATTGAATTATGAATTATCATAGTGGATTGAAAAGGAATGGGTGAGCAGTAGTAGAAAGTTGTATGATAGAAGGTGGCTGTGCAATTAAATCCTTGGGGAGTGAAGGGACTAAGGCTCACGGCGCTAGGGTGTTTGGCATGAGTATTTATACCTGGTTAATGCATAGTAGGAAACTATGGTCGGAATAAGAGGTATAGATGGGACCAATCTTCGGTGTCAAAAACGTGTTGTCATTTAGGTGACGAACACATTTTAAGACCATCTCTACCTCCGGAGAATGCGTAGCGTTGTGTCTTAGGTTGAGAAGATGATAAATAGAGAAGAACGCATAGAGTTGTGGAGTGAAAAAAGCTTCGTTTAAATAAGAGTGCATCAAATAGTTTGGTCAGATATAAAGGAAGGATGATAGTCATGCTTTAAGATGGATGGAAGAGTAGCGAGTTGCTGGGAACCCGAGAAAAGTGAACGAATCGCAGTAACGAAGCTGAAGAAGAGAATTTGAGTTTGCCAGAGTTGAGAAAAAATACCCAACCCCAAACTAAAAGGGGAGTGAAAATGGCTGATGCCTGACAGGTCGGTTTTGAAACGGTACCGATTTGTGGCCCTGGCCGAGGGGATGAACCCCGCATTAACAAAGAACCTACCAGTAATGGTTCCATTCGCCATCTAGTGAAAACCATAGGGTGGATTTTCTGACTGCGGTGAGTTCTCACTTAAGGGGATGGTAAGGGGGGAAGGGGCTTTCTTTTCGACCATGCGTCATATTCTTCTACACATTGTTTCCGGGTGGAATGCGTATGCACCACCTCAACCCCCAATCTGGGAAGGAGGGAGAGGAGAGTATAACTATATATATAGTAATATATTATATTATAAAAATATATATATATATATATATATATATATATATATAATATATATATTATATTATATAATATATATTAAATATTATATATATATATATATAATATTATAATATATATATATATATGTATATATAGTGCTCCATATATTCAAAAATAAAAAAATAAAAAATTTAAACTCACCCAACTCCTAGTGAACGTCATTACCCTCGAAGTACTTCCAATGCATCAATGCAACGGTTATAACTCTTCTCCATGATTGAAGTCTCAATAAGGGTCTCATATTCGAACCAGTTCAGCATCGCCTGAGGGTTCAAATATATATAGTATATATAATATATATTATTATAATAATATATATATATATATAATATACTATATATATATATTAATATATATAATACTATATATAAAAATATATATATATATATATATATATATATATATATATATATATATATATAATCTTGAAACGTTGCCAACAAGCTTTTAGCCATCTACAGTTACCTAAAAGATAATTGCCAAAACTGATTAATATATTCCCCAGATTTAAGCTTGGTTGTAAATTCCAATCATAAAATTAAAACTATACTAATTTAAAATCAGCAAGCTAATTTAGTAATTAGCGTGCTATTGAACGTTTCTAATGTCAGAATAAGAGAACATGGACAGAAATGTTCGTATTTATATGAGAAGAAGATTTATTTCCTGCGCGTTTTTTTTAACAGTCATTGTGAGTGTTGAATTTTGGCTGATCAATTGCCAAAAATTAATTGGAAAACATTTATTTTGAGCTTCGTTCTTTGTTAATGAAAATTTTCTCTAAAAAATAATGTCAAAAACAACCAACTACCATTCTCCAGATTAAATATAGTATTTTATTAATATATCATTATATAAATATACTATATATATTATAACATATATATATATATATATTATTAAATATATATATATATATATATAATAATTAAATATAAGAAACTTTATATATATTAGTGTAATATCGATAGTTTTATATATTATAAGGTAATATAATTATATATATAAATATATACTATATATAGTATATATATATAATTATATAATATATATATATAATATACTATATATATATATAGTATATATATATATATTAATAAAATATATAATATATATATATAATGCGGATGATTTGGTTTTCTTTGTGTTGGTGAATCTGAAGAGATTTGAGAGGATTATAGAGAGATTTGGCAGTGTGTGTGGTGTAAAAGGAGAGCTTTGAAAGTAAATCCGTGATGATAAGAGTAAGGTTTATTGGTTGGTGAGTGAGTATGTTCGTTTGCAGACCGTTCCTCGTCGTAGCCAGCAGAACCAAGTCGTTCTTAAGTTTAAATATTTAGGTGATATGTTGGATGAAAGGGAACGAAGATGCAGATTTAGTAGGAAAGTGTGAATGGCAGGAAGGTGCTGGTGCAATTAAAAACGTTGGTGAATGTAAAGGACTAAGTCTTGAGTTGCTTAGGGTCTTACATGAGGTATAAATGTTGTTACCTGTTGTTATTGTATGGTAGCGTAGACTAGGTCTGCGATAAGAAGGTATAATCTAAAGTTCAATGTGTGTCAGATGGAATCAATCTTAGGGGTGTGCTAGAAGTGGGTGTGAGAAGAATGATAAAGAGAGGAAGGAACGTATTAGAGAGAGTGGTGTGCTGTGTGAAGAAATGGTAAATGATTGAGAGAATAAATGAAAGTATGTTGAGAGGTTTGGTTTTCATTGGATAAGGATGAATGACTAGAGGTTGGTTTAAGGCGGATGTATAGTGGGAGTGCTATGTTGGGAACCCGACCGGCTGGGAGACCGAAGAGAAAGTGGATTGAGTCGGCGAACGAATGTCTGAAGGAAAGGTTTTAAAGTTCGAGTTTGGCAGAGGCTAGATTTAAAAAGGTGCATGATAGGAGAGAATGCGGGGTTTTGTATGGGGCATGTTGTGGCCCACCTGCGGCCAGGGGGATGAACCCTACATTTGAACGAACCATCTACTTTAACACGAGTGCAGGTCCGTCCAATATGTCCCATGAGCTCTGGATGGATTTTCTGTCTTGACGACTCTCGACTAATTATGGTACAGCAGCCGTAAGGCTGGCTTTCTTTCGACGTTTGCACTGTTCTCCTACTCTTTTCTTTTTCCCGATGCTTGTCTACAGCACCTTACCCCCAATCTTGGGCAAAAAGGAAAAGGTGAAAAAGAAAGAAAGAAAATATATAATATATTATATGAAATATACTTTATATATATATATAATATTACTATATTATAGTATATAATAATATTATATATATACTATATATATATATATATATATATATATATATATATATTTCTTAACTTTTCCAAAAATCCTTTTGATACTTACCTCCAGCTAAACATACAATATAAGCAATCTTTAAGATAATAGGTTCAAAGTCCTCTCCTGGGCAGAATACCAAAATCCCAACCATTACAAACCCAATCAAAGTAAATGTGAAACAGAAGGTGAAGAAAACCTGTACTGTTACGAAGAAAGCTGCAAAGGAAAAAAAAAATAAATAAGAAATAAATAATAATGTGCTTTAAAAACAACTATATTATTTCTTATTTTAATATATATAAAAATTAATAATTACACACACATTAAATTTTTACATTGAAACAAAGGAGTTTGAAAATAACAGAAGAATAAATTGTACTTAGGTTTTATGGGCTGGCAATAGTAGATAAACTTTGTGGCAGGTGTTAATGATATATGGTGGTGGTGGTTTAAGCTTCTGGATGGAATCAATTAATGTATGTCAATAGTGAAGCTTATACAAAAAATAAATGGAGTGGAAATAGAATGATTTAATAATAATAATAATAATAATAATAATAATAATAATAATAATAATAATAATAATAAAGGAGTGAGGCAGGGATGTGGTATGTCTTCATGGCTATTTAATTTGCATATTGATGGGGTGATGAAAGAGTAAGAGGCAGGGTGTTAGTAAAGATGGAGAATGAAGAGTGCGTTGGGTACCCTTTTATTGTACACTGATGATTTGATTTATGTGGCGAATTTGATTGAAGTTTGAAAGGAGTGGTAGAGGGGGCTTGGTAGGGGCGTGTAAAGGAGAGATTTGCGACAAGTAAATGTAGATAAGAGTAAGCCGATAGTAGGTTGTCAGAGTCTGCATTGTTGAAATTATGTAGGATGGTGATCCAATTGGAACAGTTGTTATCTAATTAAATATTTGTAGGTATATGGTTGAATAAAAATTGAACAGATGATGCATGAGTGGTAGTAGCTAGCGAAAGTAAAATTAAGATCCTGTCAGATTAAAGGACAAGTCTTGATGGCTAGGGTTCTTAGAGAGTAGTTGTCACTGTATAATGCAAGTAGTAAAACTATAGGTAGAATAAGAGGTATAGATCTACTTTAAGGTATTGAAGAAATGAAAAATATGAAAATTTGTAACGTATGTTAGGAGTTGTGTGGTTACGTAAGAAAGTGTAAATGGAAGAAATAAATGCCCATTAAGATGGTATTCGGTCATAATGGGAAAGGATGATGAAATCAGTTGGTTAAGCGGATGTATAATGCTGAGTGTGCTGGGAATCTACCAGGAAAATGTCTTGAGTCAGTAAAGGAATGCGAGTTTGGCATAGACGAGAAGAAAGGTGCAAAATAGGAGTGAATGATGGGTTTGTGAGGGGGTATGGTTTGGCCCACCTGGGCGCAAAGCAGGAAACCTACAGTGAGGGTCCTTCTCGGTCTGTGAAGCCCGTAGGGTGCGACTTTTATTTTTTAAGTAATGAGCTCTCACTTAAGAGTATGGAGGGGATAATAGGAGCGGTTTTCCTTTCGACTTACATCATGCTCTTCTACTTAACTATCTTATTTCTGTGCATGTTACGCACCCTACCTCACATCTAGTGGGAAGAGAAGGGAAGATAAAGAAAAAGGAAAAAATTATTATATATATACTAATATCAAACATCCGCCACATTAACCCATCTAACTAATTGCAAACAGCCCCATAACACCACCCCCCGCAATATATATATATATAACAAACATAAAAACTATAAGTATAAACCATGATCAACCCTATACTAATAAATACTATAAATAACAGACTGTGTAATATTCTAAGTCACTTACTATACATTACACATACACTCTAATTATACATATATATATACTATATATATAGTATATATATACGACTATATATATACTTTATATACTATATCATTATCAAAAATATTAAAGCCATCTTTGTCGAAGAGCGAACTCTTTCCATATAATAACACACTCAAATTCATCTGCTTACCTGTTAAAAAAAAAAATATAGTCTATGATTACTACCAACCAGTATTATCACCATGACAACACTCCCTGTAGATAACACCTGTACTTAGATCAATGAACCAAGAACAATAATAACGAAAAAAAAACACAACATCAAAGCAAAAAATAAATAAACTACGCTCAGAATCACATAAAGGCACTTTTTCAGGTTTTTCACTTCCAACTCCTTCATTTCGACAAGGTTTTAACTAACTTTTTATTTAACCTCTTAAATGTTGCAAAACTGTATCATAAGTAGTAGACCTTAATTTTTTATACATTAGATATTAGTAGTAATGTCGAGTATGTCAACTGACATCAATGATATGAAAATAATATCAAATATCAATAAACACATTTCATTTTCAAAAATCAGTTCTTGTAAAATAATATCTCCGTATGCAATACAAAACAGCAGAAATCCGACCTATTTTCTCATACCCCCACACTCTCAGAGTTCACTCATATCACCATTCATGCTACTATATCACTCACACTAGACTATGATTTCCTACAATTTGTCACAACTTACCTCATTTAAACTCAAATACCTCTTAATAAATAACACATTATCCATTGACAAGCAAATACCTATACTCAATACCTCACGCTTTATCTCTTCCTTAATACAATATTACTGTATCCACCACAAACACAAGACACTTACTACCCTCCACACCATCACATCTCCAATTCTCAAACACTAGTGTATTTCATTGCACACACTAAGACCAAGTTTACAACTAGTTTTGTACTTAATATATATTCTTGACTCATCCAATAACATAACACACGTCGGATATAAATTACACCCACTCACACTCACATACTACTACTACCCACGCTAATCAGATATGCTTACATCCAATATAAAAATCTCTATCAACATCATATATATCAAGCATAGATATATATAACTATATAAACTAAGAGTATAAATAAACACTAACTATACATAACCAATCAACACAATCAACAAAAATATCACCAATCATACAATAATACACAATCAGGAACAACCTCGCCCGCTTTAAATCACCATCAATAGCTACACTCAATAAGCCCCGTACTAACACTATACATACTATGAACTAACTCAAAAACGTAATACCACATACCGAGAGGTATATATAATCTACTCCTAATTGCCAAATAAATATAACAGTAGAATTAATCCAATTCCAAACATTATATAACGTATTATATCCTAGTATAATAGATAAACTTAACACAACGTATAAATATAAGCACAGAAGCATCATAGTCATCTTAGTAACCAACACACTTCACGACAAAAATCCACAATACACACACCACCCTATCTCATACTCATTTCACACAAAATTACCGTGTTAGAACCATTGCTCTAACTTCATCATAACCCTTAACTAGTAGTAAATGGACAATTAAATATCCATCTACACCAGGTAAAAAATTGATAGTTTTCGATACATGATCTTCTTCACCACATCTTGAAAATCCCAAAATTCTTCCGAACTTCATAACTATCTACTAAAACAACACTGAACCATGAAGCCTATCTTTTGCATACTCAGCAAACAAAGTGCGCCACTATAAGCTGTAGAGAACTCGGCTTCATAGGCCAACTTAAACCTGGCAAAATCAAAAACATATTCAGCAAAGTGAGAATCTCACTAAGATGAGACGCCAGCTATAACCACAACAAACCAGATGGCAGCCCCATTCCGAGAAGAACTTTAACTTGCCAACAACCACATTCTTACTTCTTGAGTACACATGCGAGAACATATATAAAGTACATACTCTAACTACCTAAATAAAAAACCTTTATTTAATTATAATTTATCATCCACCTGGCTACAGACCAAAACTCATGATTAAGATTCTGATAAATCTAAATTTTGAAACAAAGTTGACAAAGCACTATTTTTACCATGAAAAAAAAAAAAAATGCAGAAAGGGTTTTAAAAATTATGCATACTAGTAATTAATTCTAACAACTTGAGAGAAATTTCCTTAACTATAGATGAAACATTTACGGGAGAGAAAAATTAGCAAAACTATAAATTCTTAGACGTTTGTTCCAGAAACTAATAGTAATTGAAGAATCAACTTTCCATTCATATTTTTCATTTTAAAAATAATTTTTTTTTAATTGCTCACTTTAAACAATAAACAAGTTACTTTTGGATTTCTGCAATCTAATTTATCTATATAAAAGCTATATTAATTCATAAAAAAAGTTCCCTACCTTTATTTAGTAATTGATCCCTAGAAAAAAAAAGTTCTGGCTATATTCGTGATTAATAAACAGCTAAGATTACTTTTGTATTTCCACATTCAAAGATATAAATTGAAGTAGGAAGGTGGAAGGAAGGAAAACTAATCATTGGCAACTTACTGGAATTTGGGGTAAAAGCATCGCTTGGAAAGGGCTAAAGTAAAACTGACCTTTTCCATTTTTAATATACATTAATAATATTTCTAAAATTTAAGTTGAGAAACTAATTTACCATAAAAAAATTTAAGGAATACTATACCAAACAAATATAGATCTATTTGAAAGGGTTGGCTTAAAACCATGGCTGTGGGGCTTTAAATGTTTTGTGGCAGCTCCAAATATAAAATTACCAAGCTCTGGATCCACCATTTTAAAATCACTCAGCTCCTGCTCTATTTCATATGAAATAACTCTAGGTTATGAAATTTATGAATTATAATAAAAAATAATGCGTGTTACAAATTCAGTTATTTGTACTTACAATTTCAAGTAATAAATTTTTTTTTAATAGTAAATAGTTAAAAAACAAAAAATTTCTAGCTCCCTGGCTTCAGCTCTGCCCAAAACTTTGACTCTATAATTCTGGCTCTTACAGCCCTGCTCAGAAAAACATTTAATACCAGACAATGTTATCATAGTGTTACTGTCTGAGCCACTGGCACCAAGTCTTACAATATTCTCTAAAGTGAAATATTTTATCTTTCATATGTAACATAGACTATCAAGTATCCAATGTAATGACAGCTGCCAGCTCACATATAAAAAAAATTAGTTAAACACACCAGTCATTCCAATTTCATATTGATATTTATTTGTTCTGAAATTAAAAATATAGGTGTTCCTGTATAATATTAGAAGGGTAATTTTTTAATACTGAAAACTACTAACTATTTAACTATTTTGATGGCAGCTTTGATTATACTTTTCATAAATTAGACTTCCTGTCTATACTTCAAGATATTTGGTAGCTAAATGAAATTCCAGCTGACTATTTTCTCCTATAGAGCAATACTTCCATTAGAGTGGTTAACTAGCTTTATTCCTAATTAACTAGAAACTTGAAATGTAATTTTTATTAATTTAAACTAACGAAATAGAGCTGGTAAAAAGCAAATTAAATAAAAATTACATCATTAAATTATTAAAAAGACATTCAAGAAAATCTATGAATGCACCTAAGTTGCAAGATGAGAGGAAAAAAAATAAATATATATATATATATATACTAATATATAAATGTATACTATATATATACTATATATTTACATATACGCCTATATATCCGCACTAATTAACGACTTATATCATCCATTTTTTACATATGTAAATATAGTATATACATAAATATATTAAGTATATATATAGCGTCAGGCGGGATGACCATACGTCAGGCGGGTGACCGGGCCCGCCTTCTTAGGAGGGGTGATTCGGTCTAATACTAAATAAATAAAACGAAAATAATAATAAAAAAAAAAAAAAACTTTAGTAACATTCATCGCTCTCACACATACTTTATCAGGTTTCAACCAACCGCTCACTATCTAACCACACAGAGCCAAAGTACAACAAACTAACCAACATGATAATGCAGGTAGTACACAAGTTTTATTTAGATCATATTTGAATATGAAAAGTTTTAAATATATATTTTCTCTAAATAAAAATAGTAGAAATGTTTTTAAACAAAATTTCCCTCAATAGAACTTCACTTTTGAAAAATGTGATGTTTCTTAGTCACTCGTTATAAAACTGAAAAGAATTTAAGCTCTCCCCTTCCTTTAAGTATATTTGTTTCAGGGACCGATCATCCCGAGTATGTAGCTTTCACAACTGGCCAAAGTAAACTTCATTTGACATTCCCATAGCACAATATTAGTGTGGCAAAAAAACAAACGGCGGGCCTAACTTGGGACATACAATCCGATTCACCCCGCCGTAAAAATCGCATGAGGGGTGGCCTCGGACCACCATTGTTTCGATATTTTACGCATTATTGATTGCACATTTTTATTACGTGATAGATTAATTTAATATGTAATAACAAAGTTACCTCTATCATTCTAAGTGACAAATTTTTTTTAAAAAAATGAAATCAATTTAAAAAAAACGAGATTCAAAAATACAGTGTCAAAATTTGTGGCGGAGAGGGTGAATCGGACCACCCTTATTATATTCGTATTTTATTATCATTATTGACATTTGTATTACTTATTACGAATTTCTAAAATGATGATAAAATAATTATCTAGTATTAAGTAAAAATTAGAAAAGATAAATTGAATAATATACGTAAAAGACCGAATTTTAAACAGGATGTGTGCCGAGTCACCCCTTAAATGGTTTTGGATCCCTCATCCCTCTACCGGCAGGGCTGACTCGCGCAAGTTATTCAAACGAATCTTAATAAATCTCTCAATGTGTAAATACTACATTAATTATTTTTTTGTTGCTTTTATGCCCACTATAGGGCCACAGTGACTCTTACAAAAATAAAAAATCCAAACAAAGTTGCATTAGGAGATTCGGGAGACCAAGTTATATCCTAAAGTGGTCCACGTCGACCCTCGCCCGACGCATAATATAATTATCAAAATATTTATTGTAAATGTAATTGAGCGAATTTTTTTTTTTTTTATTTTTTGCATATTTACATTTTTTAGATTTTTAAATAAAAAAATTTTATAAGCAAATAAATATAATTATGCAAAATAAATTGTCAATTTGAAAAATGTGTTTATGTTAAATGTAGCAGTTTTTTTTTTTTTTTTTTTTTTTTTTTTTTTTTTTTTTTTTTTTTTTTTTTTTTTTTTTTTTATGCTTTTTAACTTTTTTTTAACTAAAGCAAAAGTTACGTTTTCAAACAAAATATATTTATATATAGCTATATAGGTATCAAAAATATCCAAAAACTGGATTAATCGGAAAAAATAATTGATATCTCATAGAATCATCTTTTTCTGATATTTTTACTATTTTTTTTTCTTTTTTATGCATGGAAAAAAAATCATTTGTAAAATTTTAAAGATTGCTGATATACCAGTATGTATGGTACAGTCCAGATATGTTGGAAATATTTTCAAATCTCACGAATTATTAGTTCAAAATATTCGATAAATAGTAATTGTGGAATATTACTTGACTTGGGTCGACTAATCCTGTAATACTGTATTAAAAACTATAAACATTTAATCTTAAATATAGGGTTTGAAAAAATTATTTGAAGTTTTTTTCTTGGAATTTTGATTGATGTACAAAAAAAAAAAAAATTAAAAAAAAAAAAAAAAAAAAAAAAAAAAAAAGTTTTTTGGTTTAAACGGAAAAAAAAACTGTTATTTATCTTTATAATCAATGTTTAGTCATTTTATTTTTTGGATGCATTATATACATTGCAATAAGCGACAATTTGAACATCAATAATAATTCAATTGTTTCATATCAAATTATACTAGCAGTATATTTTAAGAAAAATGTTAAAAATTTTCCTTAAAATTTTCCTGTTTCTACAAATATAGTTAAGATAGGATTAATTAAATATTATGATATATATATATATATAATATATATATATATTATTATAATATATATAATATAATATAATTGTGTGTGTGTTTTTCACACACGTCTCGCTATATATATATATATACTACCATATATATATTGATATGATATATATAATCTAGGTTAGACCTGCGTTTACAGCAACGTATATATCCATATAGGTTAGGCCTCGGCTTAGGACCTAACTGGTTCAGATTATGATAAGTTTGGTTAAGTATACACAGTAAATCAGTGTATACTTAACAAATCTTATCATAATCTGAACTAGGAGGGGCTAAAACCAAGACTTAACCTATATGAACCATTGATGACGTCGACATAAGTCTAACCTACATGCATATAAGCTGCCGTAAAAGTTGACCTAAGTTAGATGGTTTGAAATTACTAATATATATATATATATATATATTATATATATTATATATATATATATCATATGATATATATATATATATATATATATTATATATATGCCAAAAAATTTGGTACCTTGCAATAAAAAATGAATAATGAACTGCAAATTTTCCCCCCTCTAAAAATCGCATTTGAATGTCTAATATCTTAGTATCATTTTTTTTTTTTTATTATATAGCTACAAATATTATTTTGCAATTTTATTTTCTTTTAAAATTTATTTAAGTAAACTTTCTCTATAGTATTGATACCTTGAAATTAGTGAAAAAATAAACTATAAAAAAATGATATCAATATTGATGTATCGATAATCTGAAACACATTTCAAGTGTCCTGATCCCTACACAAATGAAAAAAAAAAAGCCTAATTATTATGATTTTCATCGCATTATTTTTTATATTTTTCTTTGAAATATATACATAAAATACACAAAATTAGTAAAAAAAAAAAAAAAATATTTTTTACAACTATTTTTATAAATGAGATAGCAAATTTATAGTTTTAATACAGCATTCATGTGAACTCAAGTCAGTAATACTCCATAACTACCTTGTAATGTGTGATAAGATGGAGTTGAGGTCAGTTTGACTATACGAAAAGTCTATCATATTTTTTTTATATTTTGAGAGGCTGTAACTTTTTTCCTAAAGACTTCCTTTTTTTTTTTTTTTTCATTACTTTTTTCAGCATGTCCAGATTTTTATAAAAATCGGCGATGAAGACCTTCTGCTCTATTATCCAGAGATCCACAATTACCTAATGTTCTAAAGTTTATTTCTATTTTTCCTATAATTTTCTAAATCATCCTCCCTATTACTACCCTCGAATAGGCTAGGTTACTTATCATTTAGGAACAAAAATAAAAATCTAAGACTTTCTATACTGGCTTATATCAAGTAAAAAAATAAACAAATAAGGAAAAACAATAAAATACTGTTAATCTCTGTTGCATTAATAGCACCCGCCCTTGAGAACCAATTCTTTTGTAAACTAAAACTACATCCCAATCTTCAAAAGAAGTCATGAAAGCGTGGGTTAAACATTGAATCATATAATTTATAAAATTGAATTTCAACTAAATTAAGTGCCACCCAAAAATATTACTCAACTTCTATTTCGTAGCAATTATCTCAAAATCAAAATCAAACATTTCACGGAGTTAGCCTAAAAACCTAGGTCCGTTTTCGAGGGTAAATATGCGTAGTAAGAATCTAATAATGGGCGAAGGAATAATGGTTTACTGAATGACCGTCAAAAATAAAAAATAATATATATATATATATAATATATATATATATGTATATAATAAATTAATATATATATATATATATATAGTATATAATATATATTATATATATATATATATATAATTAAATATAATATATATATATATATATATATAAATATATAATATATATATATATATATATATATATATATATATATATATATATATAAAATATATATAATATATTATATATATAATATTATATATAAAATATATATATATATATATATATATCATATATATATTATATAAAAGGATTTTTTTTTTGTACTGGTAACAACCTTAACATACGGAATAATAAACACATGAATAAATGATATTACTAGAAACTTAACCCATTAAAATACAGCGCGTAATCGAGATACACACGAGAACTATATAAACAATAAAAACAAACTATGATACATATTATTCACATGTTCATGTACGTCACCGTCGGAGTGATAACCAATAATTCTATAGTAATCAATAATATTTATATTAATGTAATTATCATTCTTCTTCGTTAGTTTTAATTCATAAAATCACTTTATATTCCTCAAATTCATCTTCGAAAGTCTCCTTTTTACCTGTTTGCTGTTTATCCTGATCATCCTCATTGACCGCTTCCTCTTTGTCGTTGTTCACTTCCTGTGGCACACCTGCTAAACGTGTTATATGCACTCTGGCTACATCCCGTATAATACCACCATGCTTCACAATCACCGTTTTTCCGTCTCTCCCTATAACCTTTGCTGGACCCCTCCATTGTTGATCAACTTCTCTCTTATAGTACACACTATTCCCAATCTCAGCTACTTCAAGGTGTTCCCGTATTTGGCCTCTCATTGCTTTCTTTACTCTTTCATCAGATTCCTGTTGTATGCGTACTCTTCTTCCCAACTGTAACGCCTCCAAATGATTTAACAGCATTTCTCTTTCTCTTCCCAAAACCCCTAAGTTCTCCTCGATTTCATCCGTATAGTTCAGTAACCAACAATTTTTTCCGTATACTAATTGATTTGGGGAATAGCCACTCTTATTTAACAAATTATTCTTAGCAGACACAGCCCAGAATAAACTTAATCTTTTTGCTGCTCCTTCATCTATCATTTTTCTCATCGCATTTTTCAGTAGGCCAACCATTTTCTTACATTGTCCATTACTCCATGGACTCTCTGCAGCACTGACCCACTGCACCATACTAAATCTCTCACATATGTGTTTCATATCCTCATTCTGGAATTCCAAACCATTGTCACTAAGAAATCTATCCGGAGCCCCAAAAACACTAATCCATTTCTCCAAAATAGTACCGACAATTTCCTTTGGCTCCTTACTCTTTACCCAACTTACCTGACAAAACTTGGTACCCAGATCAACCATAACAAGAAACCTCTGACCCTCAATTTCACTTAAGTCTAATGCCACCGTTTTGTTGAAACTTCTCGCTAAAGGAAATCCTACAACTGGACGCCTGGGTGTCCTTTGAAATTTCACACAAGTGATATATTCATCACTTACCTTATCTATACACTCCTTTATATCTTTACACACCTCACTGCGTAATTCAGTACCATAAGCATCCCTCATTAAATCCCATAATCTACCTTTACTTGGATGACTCAATTGAACATGAAGTTTGTGAACCATTTTGCTCCGATCACCTTCCCTTTGTAAAGCACCCTTAAGCATCCCCTATCCACCAGACATTCCATCTCACCTCTTCCCTTAAAGGGACTACTGTATAAATGCCTCCATTGTCACTTTAAATGACAGTCAAACTCTTATGATACCACCCAATTCACTCTATATTAAATTATATATATATATAATATATATATAATCAGTATATATAAATATATATATATATAAACGCCCCGCTCTTTCGTATTTGGGTGTCGCAGTGGTTCCCTTATATAACTTATATATATATATATATATATATATATATATATATATAATACTAATATTATATATATATATATTTATAAATATATATATATATATTATATATATATATATACCCCCGCCTTTCGTAAGTTGGGTGTCGCAGTTGTTGGGGGAATGTCCCCACCCCTCACTTAAATGACAGTCAACTCTGATACCACCCAATTCACCTATAATTATACCATTGTTCCTGACACCCATCATTACACCGAGATTTTTTAATGACTCATAACCCAACAACCAGGGTATATCCCCAGTTACCACCTCGACTCTTAGAAAAGAAACTCTTACCTTTTATACAACAAGGAACAACCAACCTTTTCACACTATTTAAAGTTGTTTTCCTCATAAAAACATAACTCATCATTTATATTTCTACAATTGACCTTTTTATCTCTAATTAATTCTTTATTATTCACACGCTTACCCAAATATTACTGTACCCTAGTACACTTTTACAACCTATTTAATAAACATTCAAGTAGAAACAACCTGTATTCAATATTAGATTATGACATACATATTGAGCTCACCTATTCATCTTATTTAATCTAATTCATCAATTACTTCTACATTTCATCCAATTATAAGTACCGGAAGTTTGTTTTGCAGTTACTGTAGGCAAATAAATTCTCCTCACCTTTCTTGTTCATATCTTCTTCCTTTCTGCTCTGAATACCCCTTTTATCAATTACTCTACATTTATTTCCACACTTATTCCCTTCCCACTAATTCGAGATAATCTTTTGAACATCTGACTTGCTACACTGTCCGATAATGTATGCTACTCGTTGAGCTCATATCTCGCCACGCGTCTTATATGCAATGTATACAATCTCATCAGCCTTTTCTATTTTGACGTTTCTTAGGAACAGTGAGAGTAAACTGAGAGTATGATTTAAGAAACTCTTTACAAATCATCTACATCTACTAACTCTACACATACACCATAGACTATTTTAATTGTTTTTTATTTTCATTCTTCTATATTTATCATACATTTCTCTAACTACCAAAATATTGGAGTTCTCACTTTCATCTTATTTAATACCTTCTTGGTCTTCTTATACATAGGATTACTATTTACACCAACTTACATTTTACGGAGTATAATTTTTTACGCTACTGATCAACCAATTTGTTACCTGTTATTCTCCATTTTTTCCCCTAAATCGCCAGTCAATACAAAGCTCATACTACAAAGCAAGCATCTTTAAAGATTTTAAAAATCCCAAGTCAAACCTTATCTTATCCACCGTGTAATTGATGAAAACACGACCTCTAGCATTATGTCTCTAATTGACATTCAATTTAATCCACATTTGCACCTTTATTCATTTACAATTATGCACCAACATTTTAAATCATTTTCCACCCAAATCAATCTTTCCAACCATTTTAACATAACCTACTTTCGATATATACTTTATAGGTATATCTATTACCACGTATCTCTAATTAACTTCTTTTCATCTTATCTCTTAATAAAAGTAATTTACAATATTTCGTCATCATACCTAATAATTCCACTATTGAGTTATTTCTTTACCTAATTATTTGTCATCCAACACACTGAAATAATATATAATTCCTTTTATACACACATCGTCTTTCTGCTATAGCTAATTCAGTTTAACTTAATTGAGTCTACATCAACGACTAACTCAATATGACACTTTTTCGCCTTAGATTATATTTCGTCAAACACTATCCTTTTATAACTCGAGCCTATGACATTCACAATTCAATTCCATATTCAAACTCGATTTATGGTATCTCACCCACCACTCCACGTACTGATTCTCCTATCATTTACCTCATATTCGGTTTAATGGGGGATATAAATCTGCTTCCGTCATCACTATTCCAGCGACTTAGCACTGGTGCGCATTCAATCATCGTACTCTCATCTTGCTTATTAACGCGATATATAATACGATCTATGTGGGATTACTCCTAAAGATGTAGGATAAATACGCCAACGTTTTACCTATACTGGTTCTTACTGCACAACGAGATCGGTCAAGATCTACGTCGTTCTCCGCTCAGATGCGAGGTAGCTGTAATTCACGATAACTATCGACTACTGCTACCCATACTCTTATTCCATTAGAGTAACCTCTACACGAAATATGCGCACTATTAACGCACGCGATGAGGATACATCCCTCATTTGCTTGTCTTTAACATCTTAATAGTAAAATCACAACTTCCTAAGTAGAATACCGATGCGAAAGAGTACAGCAAAGCGTGTCACTAATCAAGCTCTCGAGTAAAGTACGTTATGAAAGAACAACATATATCACTCTCTTCCATTAGCAGCAGTAAAGATATTATGCCCCACATCGTATCGATAGCTTTTATACAATAAGCGAATATGATACTACAATCATCATTAAGAAGTAAGGTATATCTACACCTCTGCGATAGACCCAAGTTATACCCTGATCTAGGGCCCTGACATAAGTATTCTCACCTTGTATATTAAAAACCTTCGGTAATACATCTTTAATTCCTATTACACCCTTTGTTTCCATAAACTTGAGCAAACCAAACTTCATCTTATATATATATTACCTTTAGGTATAATTAATATTAAAATAAAACATTCGTTTTTACTTGTTGTTTAACCTTTCTCTGTATTTAACGCTTTATTTCAATCATTTCTCCAGCCATGCCAAATCGTAATTGAAATGTTGTTGTCTTGATGATTCTTGGTGTAGACTAATGAATGGGATTCATTCATTTATAATGGAGAAGTCTGATTCAGTGATTGTTTCATTTGACTGCTTAATGTGCAGGAGCTCCGTCTTGCTGAAAGAACAAACTTACTCTGTAGCCAAGGAAAAATCCTACACGAAGTTTGTTTTGCAGTTACTGTAGGCAAATAGTCTAATCATGATTATCAAATATCTAACTGATTAACTGAATTGTCATCACACTGCAACCACATTTACACAGTTGCGATGTTTTAAGTTTGTTTTTATTAATTTAATATACAATAGTTTTGTGTTATTTGTGTAGATACCAGTTATATGTCAGTGTATTTATATATTTAATCCCTATGTTTTAACTCTAGTGAAGGTATAGATATAGTCACCATAATATATAATGACAGTGTGGAATAGAGGAATTAATAGTATTATTATAATATTATATATTAGCATTTACTCACCGACAAAACTCCAATGGACTGACTTTATACCTTGTTTGAATGTGTTGCACTCACTCTATGTGAAACGGATTCAAGTTGTACTGATGTAATGTTTGTCATGCTCTTCCTATATGTGGAACGCCCATACATGTATATATTATTTGTGAATTTATAGCTGGACTATGTTCTACCATCTCAAGAATATCACAAAATTTTCAGTTCTTGAAAGTAGGAAAAAATGCTTAGAGTGGGGATACAATTAC
The DNA here is from genome assembly GCA_015478945.1 of Trachelipus rathkii. Lineage (NCBI taxonomy): Eukaryota > Metazoa > Arthropoda > Malacostraca > Isopoda > Trachelipodidae > Trachelipus > Trachelipus rathkii. The sequence continues at coordinate 4,667 of JABUQX010069721.1, read as the reverse complement.
ATGTTATTCATACAGTATTAGAGTAAACATATCATGAGTAAAAATTATAATTTAAAATTGTTGAACTTCACCAGTTGGAGAAACATCTCTATGGTATATGCTACAAGCAGCAACAGCACTCCCATTGCAAATGCAACGTTAAACAATAAACACACACACATAGCGTATTTAGCACTTGTTAAAGCGATATAATATATATAAGACTTATGATATAAAGCACAGGCACAGCACAATTCTTCTTATGAAAACATATTTAGTTATTAAATCCGACGATCTCAGGTAATAAATTAGTTCTATAATGGCATAATATCCATGACCTTTACCTAGTGCAGTTCGCACTTTCGCAGCCGATAACAATAGCACCAAAGTTTGAAAACGGTTGTTATCTCGTGGCGGAGTACATATATTAGGATGAAAGCTTCGTTATGGATGTGACACGTTTTTTACTCATTAATAATCAATGAAATACAACCATTAACCAAAATATTTACTGTTTCTTTGTGAAACACCCTAATTTTATTATCATCATCAACCCACTTCTATCCAAGACTGGATGTATTATAAGGTATAAGGACGTAACTATATGCACCGGACGCAGGAAATTAAGTAGTATGAAAGAATTATTATGACGAAAGTGAAAAGAAAGCTCAGGACTTTTTAACTCCCCCTTTATAGTATTATTATTTAGGTAAGAACTCGCCGGTAGGTACAGAAAATACCACCCTTAAGAAATTCACTTGTGACTCTTGACGGACCCTCACTATATAAGCACCGTCAATGTAGGTTAAATCCCTTGGCCCAGTGGGCCACAACTTATAACTCCTCACTACAAAACCCGATCATTACTCCTGTTATGCACCTTTACTTTCGCCTCTCGTATCTGAAATACTCACATTTCTCTCCTTCCAGTGAGTCAATTTTCCATTTAAATGTTGCTTCTCAAATCCACTTTTATTTTTACTTCGGTTTCCACCAACCAGTTTCGAGTTCTCAGCACACTTACCACTTAATATCCGCTAAACCAGCCAACTATCAACCAATCTTTTCCATAATGGCCAACCATCATTAAATCATACTTTCATTCTATTTCTCATTTACCCCTTTCTTCACACCACATAACCGTCTAAATATCTGATTCAATTCTACTCATTTTGTTATTTTACAATTCTTTCACTAATATCAGCTAAACGACCGCATACTAAACATATACTCAGTACTGAATCTCTCTATAATAACGAGTAAGTGAGATGCTGGTCAACCTCTTTACCTAGCGTTACATTGGTAATTTTTTAATCTACCTGAGGTGAGGTATATATATTAGGCCAATAATAATATAAACTCGACTGCGATAACACTGATTATAGTATAAGGTATACTCTATGGGATAGTTATGAATAGCTCAGCTCTACTATTAAGTTCGATATATTATCCTGTGTGATCTCCGGGACCCCTGAAGAAAGTTAAAGGCACTGTGGTGATAGATGTGTATATGATCGTGAGTGTAAAATGAATTAACAACTCCCATTGTGATATAGCCTGGAGTATATGAAAGTTCAATTAACATATTATTTAAGTTAAGGGTTTACCATGTGAAAGTCATTGGGAACAGAATTTCATCTCTTCCTTCGTTATTATTTTAACCTTTAACGTATTCATTCAATATTTAAATTCCTGCTCTAGTATAATTTAAATAACAATGGTGAAAAGTATGATGACGTTCAGCGATATTCCGTGGCGAAGAATCAATGTTTCTTTGATTTTATGTAGGTTTTTTATCCTAAAAGACCTAAGGAATTGAGTCATGTAGAGATCACTTTGGAAAACTTTTACACACTATGAGTTCAGCGCTTTTTTTCAAGGTCATGTGATCTGTTTTTTTTTTCTTGCGTTCCTCTCTGATAATTGCAATGCATGTCAAAATAAAAGATTAGTACAAATACCTAATAAACTTTACCGAATTTAAAATTGAAACCATTGTTTATGGCAAAGCAATGAAGCCATCGACATGCTACTGCATGTGAGTTTATTTGAAAAAACTTTGGGCGGTATATTAATAAAAATTAATAAAGAACCGCACGAAAGTATACTCTTCAGGCAACTAAGTTCGTTGCTGGAGACATAAAGTTTAGGGTAATCTCTCAAGGTGACCAAAGATAAATATACAACTGAAACATAATTTATATGATAAGAGGAACAGGGAATACAAACATCTATTATTCTTTAACATCGTAAAGCTAGTAATATATACAACAACAAATATAAATTATTCTCAAGTTCTGAAAGATCTAACAAAAACAACTTTATGTTACAAATAAATTACATACGAGATCAAAGATAGATCCCGAGCAAAAGAGAACATATCACTTAAATGAGAGACACCCAGGATCATTATGTGCGAGTAATAGGAGAACACGATAGGAGCAGATGAGAAACCCCCGTAAGCAGTATGGGACGTAAATGGAGCCCATTTCGAATTTAAAAATATCATTAATTATAGTAGCTCTGAGTATCCAGACCGCATAGAATAGTGATTACTTTGACTCACCGAGACAGATCGACTATGACACAAATAGTGTCATATCTCGCCAAATTCATAAATGTGTGAGCCCAGCCTCACCTGCCGGATCTAATTGGATGCTTACATATAACCACTAGTCCGAATTGTCAACTCACATTCAAATACACATGATAAACAAACTTATGATAATTCTTTCTAATAGAAACCTATAATACAAAAAAAGTTCTTACTTACTTTTAATAATTACTATGTTTATTATATTACATAATATGTTTAATTTTCTTAACATTATACCCCAATGAGGTATTTTCTGAACGCATTTGCTCGAATCGCTTATACTTAGAGAATATTAATTAGAACGGAGTGTATGGTACTCCGATGAAAAAGTATACCGCTAATAAGGTAAACTTTGAAAATATAGAGAAGTATATATTATATGTTAAACTAATTTAATTACCTTAATGACTAATTCCTTATTCTTACATTATGTACTACTTCGTTTAAATTAACTAAAAATGGATATCAAGTCGGACGAATCTCAGAAAAACAAAGGTCATGGACTTAAACCTTATTAGTAACCGCATGAATTATATAATTTATTCAGCAATTAAATTTAATAATATGTAATAAATTAAACGAGAACATTGTTTTGTGTGTGAAAAAACAGTATAGCTGGAAACCACATGAATTCATTAGTGGAATTTGCATTATAATATTGAGCAGTAATTTTATTTTTATAGAATTCCTAAATCAATATTTTAAAATTAAAATAATAAGATCAAAATCTAATATAGAAGCAAATTGAGTCAGAGTAGGAGAGTTTGAAGAGAGCTAGTCAGAGTAGGAGATTGGAAACATGTGTAGTCAAAGTATTGAGTAAACCACATGTGTATCTATAAATCATTAATACCTGATTTGGAGTGAGATAGGTAAGGTGAATCAGTACGATTAAATCTATAATATCTTTTATCTGATTATTATAATCTCGATCCATTTAATTTTTAGATAGCTTACTAGCGTATAGCTGAGCCTAAAATTAATCGTGAGTATAATCTCAATTACCGGCCTACCTATGAAAGTGGTAACACAAAATACTGCCGCGCTTAAGGTATTAGATTTTCCCTATAATATCTATTATTTTAATTACCAGTTATTTAACTAGACATTATAGTTGAATTACTACTATCTCAATTACCCACACATCATAAATAAAACATCACTCAGGTAAAACACATAATTTGCAATATAAAGAATTCTTCGACTTCGATAAATAGTGTCTGGGAAATGAGGCGCGTGCCGTTTGCTTTCTTATGGCAATATTTCGCTTTGAGAGTCTTTGCGATAATAACCCAGTTTTCCAAACTGGCGTTCGGCCATACTTAGAATTACTCCAAAATGGGCGTGGAGTTTCGAAAGGTCAGGGGCTATGGCTATATCAATGACTCACTGTTAGATATATTAATTACTATTTACATCATACTCAATATCCATACGTATTAGTATAGTAATAATATCAATGTTTATTATATCACAATTATTCCTCATATGACCATACCCTACTTGCATAGTATATATTGATATAATATATAATATATAATATATAATAAATAGTATATTAATTAAAATATATATTATAAAAATAAAATGTTATATTATATATTAAAATAATTATTTTTTCTTTTATATTTGCTCAGAATAGATCGAATAACCTCTCTGTTTGGGAAACCTTCCGAACTTCTAGAAATCATTGAGCGTTTGGCTCGGCTTCCCTTCACGTTGATCATCGTTAGTCAGATTGATGTTATTCTTGTCCAGGAAAAGGAGAAGAGAGCTTTAATCGACTTCTTTGATAGGAGCAAAAACTTTGCACATCGTAAGTAGGATTTTTGGTTTATTTATCCTTAAATTAGTCAATTTTTTTTTTTGGTAAATATAAATATATAGCGTTGTGAATTTTTGCATGTGTTTGGGTAATTCTTTGAGTATGTTTGCTTACTTCTTTGTTATATTAAAAGAAGAATGAGAGAGAGGAGAGAGAAGAGAGAGAGAGAGAGATTGTGAGATAAATATTATCGAATTTTTTCATCTATTGAGGAAAATGGTATTATATTAGTTATATATTAAAGGAAGGCGATATTTCAGTGTTTAG
>JABUQX010069720.1:47500-59714 GCA_015478945.1 Trachelipus rathkii | reverse complement strand
TAGATAGATAGTAATAAGAAATAGATAGAAAGATAGATAGATAGATATAGATAGATAGAATAGATAGATAGATAGGAGAGATAGATCGCCAGATAGAAAGATAGAAGATATCTTCGAGGACACTAAACCAACCTCTAGATAGAAATTTGCATTGGTGAGAGATAGATAGATAATAGATAGATAGATAGATAGATAGGATAGATAAGAAGGATAGATTAGTAAACTAATAGAATAGATAGTATAAATAGATAGATTAGATAGAGTAGACTAGAATTTAAGACGTATAGAATAGAAGATAGATAGATTAGATTAGATAGATAAATCAATCACGAATACAAACAACAACAATCAATCAATCAATCAATCAATCATCAATCAATAAAAGATGTTCATTCCACGAACCCTTCAACCAAGCAATCAATCAATCAATCCAAATCAATCAATCAATAAAAAAAATATAATATAAATTTAATTAAATAATATAATTAAATAAATAAAATAAAATAATTTAAATTAAATTAAATAAAATAAATTAAATAAAAAATAATTATAAATAAATAAATAAAAAATAAATAAAAAATAAATAAAATTAAAAGAAACGTAAAGTTAAAAAAAATTAAATTAAAAAAATAAAATAAAATAAAAGTTAAAAATAATAAAATAAATAAATAAAATAAATATCTCAATTGTAAAACAATAAGAATTGATGAATATCCATTCAAGAGGAACTAAAACAAATAAATATATATATAATATTGTTTTTTGCATATACAATAGAATCTGTTATAGTTTTATATATATATATTTATGCTATATATATATATATATATATATATATATATATATATATAATATATATATATATATATAATATATATATATATATATATATATATATATATATATATATATATATATAATATAATATATAATATATATCATATATATATATATATGATGTTTTTTTCCTCTCTTTCTCTTAGGTGTGATGTGTTGTTGTTTTGCGGTATGTGTCAATTGGCAGAGAAGATGATAGGGTGTCTTCAGGCAAGAGATGGTTGTGCATGGGGAGGTTCTACAAGGCTGCAACTGGAGGAGCAAGAGCGTATGGAGGTGGTGACCAGACGGCTATGTCGGCTGGTGGTAGAGGAGTGTTTGTTGGGTTTTGTATTACATATATTTATTTTTTCTTCTACAGGTAACAATCCTATATATGTTGCAATTCCCTTCATTAAATGTAAATGTAGCCCCTCCCTCTGGATAGTTACCCGTGAATCACCCTTGGTAGTTACCCTTAGTAGCTATAGGTCTGGGTGCGCACTGTAGGTAGGTCTGGCTAGTGATCGGGGGGGGGCCGTAGGTAGTCAGCTTAGGGTGAGTTCCCATGGTTGGCGTTATGTTAGCTTAGCTGCTAGGCAATAATACCCAACAGCGTTGTACATATAGTTGGAAATACGTATCAGTATCAGACTTTACCTAAAGAAAGGAATACTTTTTTTCTTTGCACTATATGTGCACATCCTTAAACTTACAGGAACTTCAACAGGGGTGAGTTTATTGTATTGATTGGTGATTTACGTTAGGCTACCTTGAGTATTTTCCTCACTCTGGTAGCAGAGATGTAGTATTTAACTAACTGAATCCCTGTTGCGAGGTTTGTGAGAGAGTTGGCATATGAGTACGGTATTTTCTGTCTGTAGTGGTTGTATGGGCGGTTTTGTGTTGTTGTCTATAGGTTGCGGTGTTTGATAAAGGATGAGTGAAAAAACATAGACTGCAAGGTAAAGGCGAAATAAGGAATGGTATTTCGTGATTCGGGTAGGTCTCGGGTACGTCAATCAGATCTGAGTACTGGTAGTGAAAAGAAAGTGGACGAGGTGGTAGTCGGCACCGTGTTTAGCAGATAGAGATGAAATAGGAAACGCATGGTAGCTATAAATGCGCCACGATTTTTAACAAATTTCAAGGTCAGATTCAATTATGACGGCGCAGTGAATATGAGGTATGATGGTGTCGAGTAAAGAGTTAAGGTAAAGGTTGTGGTTTCAGTAGCTGTATTGGTGAATGGACGATATAATTTGAACAACCTGCCTGCGTGAACGAATTTTGTTTGGCTTAGGACCCCAAAACCGTATTATGAGGACACTGTTCATGTGGATGGATAGTATCGGGAATCTTTTATTAGCGTAAGAAAGAAAGGTGTTGATGAAATATTACGAAGTGGAAGAACGGTTTGCGAAAGGAGAACAAAAGGGATCGTGAATGACAGAATACTTGAATTTTTCTATATATCAAGAGAGGAGTAGATGAAACTATGAGAGAATATGTAAATAGGTATGAGGTGATTGAGAGGAGGGAAGTGTAAATAGGGTAAGAGTTGGATTAGGTTGAAGATATGAAATGTGTTCACTTATTGGAAGGAGCATGATGTTGAGTGATAATTCAGAGACCAAATGGTGTGTGCCTATTTGCGGCGAGAAGAGGAGTGGGTGTTCTACTTTTCGAGATGCGTAATTAATATATGGTGAATTTGGCAAGAAAGGAGAGAATAAATGTGGGGCTGTAGGGGGTGAAAATGGTAGTAGTTGGTATGGTACGCAGGGAAATCAGAGGTATGCTGAAGGGACTCAGAAAGTTGGGCCCAGAAGTGGTGAATGGGGTGATGGTCAACTGTTGAATGCTAAAGACAGGTTTGGGAAAGTGACTGAGTGTAATTTGTGTGGTTCGAAGTACCATTATGCCTTTAAGTGCCCAAAAAGGGGTATGTATGGGGAAAACAGAGAAGAAGGTAAGGGTGTAGGTAGGGGACAACAAGTACGAGGTAATAGTGATAGAGGTGAGAGGGGAGACCTGGCTTCAATGGGTAGAAGGAATGATGTGTATTATGGAGGTGCAGTTTATGAAAATCGAAAGAGGTGTGACTTTTGTAGGTCAGATAAGCATCTGTGGAGAAACTGTGACGTTTACAAGGATTATGATGAGGTGTGTAAGCAGAGTAAGGTTCAGAGGAGTTCAGAGGGAGGGGTGAAAAAGGAAGAAAGGAAGGTGGGTGTAGGTAGAGGTAGTCGTTTGGTACAAATGGCAGATGTGGATGGGGAGAACAAAGTAGGATATGGAAGAGGTATGAGTAGGTATAGTGGTGGCAGTGACACGAGTATTGGTGATATTGATATTATAAAAGAATATGAAGAGATATGTGAAATAGTTAATGTCAATCCGAAAAAAGGTGAGTTTGGGGTTGTTGATGATGAGGAGGAGATGGGTGTGCAGGTGCAGGGAGATAGAATGTGCTATTCGTTGTCTGTAGGTGGGCAGGTAGGTGAAAAGTCAAGAGGGTCAGAGGTGCTAAAAGGGATTGTGGTAAGCGAGTGTAAGTTTAAGGATGATGAGGTGTCGCTAAAGAATAGTAAGGTGGACGTGTTAAGGGTGAAAGAAGGGTGTGAAAAGGTATCAACGGGAGCAAGGAAAAAGGAACAAGTGAAACGTAGGTGTAAGGGTGATAAGAGTATTACGGAAGTGAAGGAATTCATGAGAAGAAGAAAAGGTGAGTTTTATCCGGATCGGAAAGGTAAATCTTGTGATTACTTGTTGTCAAGTACGAGTGAGAGTGAAAACGAAGGTGGTGGTAGGTCAGTGTATATTCGTGATTCGGATATGTCTGATCCGGAGTGAGTGTGGCGGTATGTAGTGAGGTATGGATGTGGTATGGTGGTTGGTGTGGTGTGTGATGAGTAGGTGGGGCACAGGTGTGGTTTGGGGTTAGGTGTGTCGGGTCATGAAAGGTACGGTGGTGTGAAGACGGTTTTGTTCAAGTGAAGGGGGGGGGAGAGAGAAAGGTATAAGATTGATTGTTTTTTTCCTCTCTTTTCTCTTAGGGTGTGATGTGTTGTGTTTTGCGGTATGTGTCAATTGGCAGAGAAGATGATAGGGTGTCTTCAGGCAAGAGATGGTTGTGCATGGGGAGGTTCTACAAGGCTGCAACTGGAGGAGCAAGAGCGTATGGAGGTGGTGACCAGACGGCTATGTCGGCTGGTGGTAGAGGAGTGTTTGTTGGGTTCTGTATTACATATATTTCTTTCCTTCTACAGGACAATCCTATATATGTTGCAATTCCCTTCATTAAATGTAAATGTAGCCCCTCCCTCTGGATAGTTACCCGTGAATCACCCTTGGTAGCTATAGGTCTGGGTGCGCACTGTAGGTAGGTCTGGCTAGTGATCGGGGTAGTAGGGTGAGTTCCATTGGTTGGTGTAGCTTAGTGTAGCATACCCAACAGGTGTACATATAGTTGGAATTAGGTATCAGTCAGTTACCTAAAGAAAGAAGTACTTTTTTCTTTGCACTTTTGCATCATCCTAAATTAAGGAACAATCAACAGGGTGAGTTTATTGTAGTTTGTTTGGTTTTACGTTAGGCTACCTTTGAGTATTTTTTCTCACTGGTAGCAGAGCGTAGTTCCGAACTACGGACCTGGGTGAGGTGTGAGAGTTGGCATATGAGTGGTGTAGTGGAGTTGTGGTTTTGTTGTTTGTTGTTATAGGTGGTGTTGATAAGGTGAAAAGATGGGTAAGGATGATAAGGATGGTGGTAGTGGGAGTGGTAGTGAAAAGAAAGTGGAGGTGGTGTTAGAAAAGAAGGAACGCAGGGCTTGCCCTGATTTTAAAGGTGATATGACGGCAGATGAGTATGATGTGTGGAAGAGTAAGGTAAAGTTGTGGTTCAAGCTGTATGGTGAGGAGTTTGAACAACCTGCTGGTGAGATTTTGTTTGGCTTAGGACCAAAGGCTTATGAGTGTGTGTGGATGGTAGACTGGGAGGCGTTAGGTAAGAAAGAAGGTGTTGATGAAATATTACGAAGGTTGGATGAACGGTTTGCGAAAGAGAAACAAAGGGATCGTTATGACAAGTTATGCGAGTTTTTTTAAGACAGAAAGGTGAATCGATGAGGGAATATGCGAATCGGTATGAGGTGATTGAGAGAAAGTGTAAGATTGTTGGTAAGGTTGATTTAGGTGAAGATATGAAATGTGTCCATCTATTGGAAGGAGCAGATGTGAGTGATAATCAGAGACAAATGGTGTTGGCCTATTGCGGGAAAGAGGAGTGGGTGTTTCGTACTTTTCGAGATGCGTTAATTAATATATGTGAAGGTTTTGGCAAGAAAGGAGAGAATAAATGTGAAGGGGCTGTAGGTGGTGAAAATGGTAGTAGTTGGTATGGTACGCAGGGAAATCAGAGGTATGCTGAAGGGACTCAGAAAGTTGGGCTCAGAAGTGGTGAATGGGGTGATGGTCAACTGTTGAATGCTAAAGACAGGTTTGGGAAAGTGACTGAGTGTAATTTGTGTGGTTCAAGGTACCATTATGCCCAAAAAGGGGTATGTATGGGGAAAACAGAGAAGAAGGTAAGGGTGTAGGTAGGGGACAACAAGTACGAGGTAATAGTGATAGAGGTGAGAGGGTAGACCTGGCTTCAATGGGTAGAAGGAATGATGTGTATTATGGAGGTGCAGTTTATGAAAATCGAAAGAGGTGTGACTTTTGTAGGTCAGATAAGCATCTGTGGAGAAACTGTGACGTTTACAAGGATTATGATGAGGTGTGTAAGCAGAGTAAGGTTCAGAGGAGTTCAGAGGGAGGGGTGAAAAAGGAAGAAAGGAAGGTGGGTGTAGGTAGAGGTAGTCGTTTGGTACAAATGGCAGGTGTGGATGGGGAGAATAAAGTAGGATATGGAAGAGGTATGAGTAGGTATAGCGGTGGCAGTGACACGAGTATTGGTGATATTGATATTATAAAAGAATATGAAGAGATATGTGAAATAGTTAATGTCAATCCGGAAAAAAGGGAGTTTGGGGTTGTTGATGAGGAGGAGGAGATGGGTGTGCAGGTGCAGGGAGATAGAATGTGCTATTCGTTGTCTGTAGGTGGGCAGGTAGGTGAAAAGTCAAGAGGGTCAGAGGTGTTAAAAGGGATTGTGGTAAGCGAGTGTAAGTTTAAGGATGATGAGGTGTCGCTGAAGAATAGTAAGGTGGACGTGTTAAGGGTGAAAGAAGGGTGTGAAAAGGTATCAACGGGAGCAAGGAAAAAGGAACAAGTGAAAAGTAGGTGTAAGGGTGATAAGAGTGGTACGGAAGTGAAGGAATTCATGAGAAGAAGAAAAGGTGAGTTTTATCCGGATCGGAAAGGTAAATCTTGTGATTACTTGTTGTCAAGTACGAGTGAGAGTGAAAACGAAGGTGGTGGTAGGTCAGTGTATATTCGTGATTCGGATATGTCTGATCCGGAGTGAGTGTGGCGGTATGTAGTGAGGTATGGATGTGGTATGGTGGTTGGTGTGGTGTGTGATGAGTAGGTGGGGCACAGGTGTGGTTTGGGGTTAGGTGTGTCGGGTCATGAAAGGTACGGTGGTGTGAAGACGGTTTTGTTAAAGTGAAGGAGGGGGAGAGAAAGGTATAAGATTGATTGTTTTTTTCCTCTCTTTTCTCTTAGGTGTGATGTGTTGTGTTTTGCGGTATGTGTCAATTGGCAGAGAAGATGATAGGGTGTCTTCAGGCAAGAGATGGTTGTGCATGGGGAGGTTCTACAAGGCTGCAACTGGAGGAGCAAGAGCGTATGGAGGTGGTGACCAGACGGCTATGTCGGCTGGTGGTAGAGGAGTGTTTGTTGGGTTCTGTATTACATATATTTATTTTTTCTTCTACAGGTAACAATCCTATATATGTTACAATTATTTTCCTTAAATGTAAATGTAGCCCCTCCCTCTGGATAATTACCCGTGAATCACCCTTGGCAGTTATAGGTCTGGGTGCGCACTGTAGGTAGGTTTGGCTAGTGATCGGGGTAGTAGGGTGAGTTCCATTGGTTGGTGTAGCTTAGTGTAGCATACCCAACAGGTGTACATATAGTTGGAATTAGGTATCAGTCAGTTACCTAAAGAAAGAAGTACTTTTTTCTTTGCACTTTTGCATCATCCTAAATTAAGGAACAATCAACAGGGTGAGTTTATTGTAGTTTGTTTGGGTTTACGTTAGGCTCTTTGAGCATTTCTTCCTATCAACATATGCAGGTATATGAGCAAAGAGAGCAGAAGAAGAAAAGAAAGAGCATATATTGGTTATTTATATGAAAGAAAGAGTACATATATATATATATATATATATATATATTATTGTTGTTAAGCATATATATATATATACATATATATATATATATATGTATGTAGGGATAGCGATATATATATATATATACATATATATATATATACATATATATATATATTTAGAAGATAATAAATGAGGCTATGGGAGATATATGGCGTTATACATACATATGATATGTATATATATTATTATATTAAAGTTACATATATATATATGCTACTTATAAGTACATATTATATAAGGGTTATTGTTATATATATTATAGCTATGTATATATATATTGTATATTGTTATATGCTGGCATATATGCTGGTTAGTTATACATATTTATATATATATATATATATATATATAAGGTTAGAAAGAGCAGTATATATATATATATATATATATATATAAGTTATATATATATGGTGATATTTGGTTTAGAGCGACAACTATCATCGATCCATATCTCAAAACTACAATAGTTACAGGAAAAAAGAATACATTGTTGGAATCCTGCAAAATTCCTTATTGCGGAAACTGTAACACATCTCAAAACTACAATAGCTACAGCGAAAAGTAATACATTTTTTGTATAAAATTTTATTAGAAATGTAAAAAAAAAAATAAATAAATAAATAAAATAAATATCGGCTACATGCATTGCAAATGCATCACAATATATACCTTCATCTTTTTTCAATATTGCACGGCAATGTTGCGAGGTTACAGATTATCACGCAACCATGTTGCATCGGGGCTACGTTCCGTTGCATTCTCTATAGGGGAGGGGCGGAGGAACCCCCGCGACACCCAAATACCGTTCTGAGCACCGGGAGGGGGAATTGTCCCACTCGTAGTTCCCGAAGGCCGAGACCCTGACTCCCGCCATCGGTGCGGTATACCAAGGTATTCTTTAGTAAAAGAAAAAAAGCAAAATTTAATAGAAAGTCTATTTATTTTAACGAGTAACCAATAAAAAGTCTCTAAATATGATCTCTAATCATATTACATAATTATTATCAATCATATTTTTTATTTTTTATTACTGTATCCACGTTTACCTCTCAAACATTTTACCAGGATTCCAAAATGTATTCCTTTTCCTTGAAGCTATTTTAACTTTTCAGATACAGATATATCTATATTTTACGTATATTTTACACTACATTTCATCAGTGTTCAATCAATCAATTCCTTTTCCCTGTGGCTATTGTAGTTTTGAGATATGGATTGATGATAGCTGTCGCTCTAAACCACTATCACCTATATATATAAAAGAAAGATATATATATATATATATAATATAAATGTACGTGTTTAAATAAAACATAACATGTTTTAATAAATTATCCGTTATATATATATATATATATATGTGTGTGTGTGTGTGTGTGTGTGTGTGTGTGTGTGTGTGTGTGTGTGTGTGTGTGTGTGTGTGTGTGTGCGTGTGTGTGTGGTGTGTGGGTGTGTGTTTGTGAGTGTGTGTAGGTGTGTTTGTGTGTGTGTGTGTGTGTATGTTAGAAAATCTTCCTAGTAAATCGAATATGGAGAATAGACGAAGCCTAAAACAAATCAGAGTGATGATAATAAATCATTGGGTGCCCAAATGCAGAACTGGCACAACTTCGAATGCACATTTCATTTATTTTTATATTATGTATTATTTTGATATTTAATTTTTATTATTATAATTCTTTAAAATTTCTGAAAAATAAATTTAAAATATTTAATATTTATTATTATTATAATACTAAATTTAAACTGCTTAAATAAACTGCTCCAAGATTTTAGTACTTTTAAGCGGGTGAGGGGGGATGTGTATGTAGCAGCATATCACTAATAATTTAAAATATGCTATAAAGATTACCTCTAACTTTGTGTATATTGTGGAATAAGGGAATACACACACATAAACACACACATACACACACAACACCAAACATCATGAAATTTTTTGGGTTAGAGTATATATATATATATATATATATATATATATTGGTTATATTATATATAGTTATTAAGTTGCTATTGTTATATATAGCATAAATATTATGTTGTTATATATATATATATATATAATATTACAAGGTTATATATATATATATATTGCTCTATTAAGATAATATAGTTATTTACATATATATATATATATATATATGCTGGTTGTATATGCAGCAGCAGTAGCAGCAGCGTGTTGTTGTTATATATATAAGGTTGGTTGTTATATATTTGTTATTATAGCAGTATATATATATATATATATATATATATAGCATATATAAAGAGTAGATAGAAAACAGATATATAGCTATATAGACACACGCCTAACACACCTACACACACCTACACACACACACACACAGATAATTATTATTATACTCGTATTAGTTAAGCCTCATTCATGTTCCCCAGTTGAAACTCGATTGCGGAAACGCGAAGCTTCCAATTTTTAGAAGAGTTTCAAAGCCTTGAACAAATATAAGAAAAACGTAAATTGCGACAATCTTATTTATGTTCCTTTGTTTTATTTAAAACTCATTTAGAACAACATGAACCTCTCTCTCTCTCTCTCTCTCTCTCTCTCTCTCTCTCTCTCCTCTCTCTCTCTCTCTCTCTCTTATGCATATGCAACTACACACACAATATTTAAAGGTATTTTGTTTTACATATTTTAATTAATTTTGGGTCATGAACCTTAAACCTCAAACCACGTAAACGTTTTTGCTCTCTCTTCTCTCACAGTGACTTTTTTTTTACTCAGAAAAACTAAAAATTATTTTTTAATATAAGTTCCCATTAACAGATTTTAAAACATGCAATCCCCTCTCTCTCTCTCTCTCTCTCTCTCTATATATAAATGTATATATATATAGTATATATAGAAAGAAAAAGTTTTTGCTATATATATTTATATTTATAAATGCTATATATAAATTTATGTAAATATTTATAGTAAATTTATATATCTGGCTATCATATATATATATATATACATATGTATAAATATACACCCTGGACAATTTTGACATTCCTCCTCTTACTCCTTCAACTTTCAGGTGTTCCATGTTCCTCTCTCTCTCTCTCTCTCTCTCTCTCTCTGCCTATGATTACACATGACCAGGACATATGGAATCCTGGTGCTATGCATATGTCCAACCGACCTAGAAGCAATAATAGTAGCATTTTGAACACTTCTAAAACATTTCTTCATCGCAGCAGCACCATTATATCGTTTGCCAATCAGAAAGTCTCTATTTATTTCATCCTTTGTAGTACTGCCTCTGCTAGAGAGATTCTCCTTTTGTGCTTTTAACAATCACCAAATCAAAGAAATCTTCACGAACCAAGAACATGTTTTCCTAATTTTAATTAATATATACTCTTAAATTGCTTCTATTATTATTATTATTATTATTATTATTATTATTATTATTATTATTATTATTATTATTATTATTATTATTATTATTATTATTATTATTATTATTATTATTATTATTATTATTATCGTCTTCATCGTCATCATCATCATCATCATCATCATCATCATCATCATCATCATCATCATCATCATCATCATCATCATCATCATCATTATTCATTATTATTATTATTATTATTATTATTATTATTATTATTATTATTTCAGATTGCTATTACTACTATTATTATTATTATTATTATTATTATTATTATTATTATTATTATTATTATTATTATTATTATTATTATTATTATTATTATTATTATTACTATTATTATTATACGAATATTATTATTGTTTATTTTAAAACTGGAAGAAGAAAATATTCTACCCCAATAAGGAGAATGCACACACGGATGCATTTAATTTTGCGATGCCAAGAAAAAATTTCTGCAAAATTCTAAAAATAAATTTTTATTACCTTGCTTTAAATTCCTAAGTTTATTATTATTTTTTTCCCCATATAAAAATGTTCACACCTCAAGGGCATTGCACTATTCTAGTGGGAACTGCTCTAGGTAATTATTACCTAGGATAAGGAAAAGTAACCAAACCCTAGTCCCTTGCCTCAAGACTCTCGCTCTGCAGATTACGCTACGGTAGCTTTTATGTCTAAATCCTATAACGTAAAAATTATGACACTGAAGATTTCAATATTTCTATTCTACTAATACGAGATATTATGTGATCGGTTCGCGGGATGAGAGTTCAGAGATCGATCCTTCAAGAGGGTCCTAGGAAGCAACTTCTTAGACTAGAGAAAAAGCTTAATAATATTTATTCTTTGATACACATATTTAAGATATGGAATTGTAACTGAAGTTCTTTACAAATATTTTATTATATTCAATATACATGTAATTTATGTATACTGTATAAAATATAAATGCAGAACTCAAATAGTTTGAGTGAAATGTAACTCCAATTGAACTATAGGTTACGAACTACTTTGCAAATAGTCCCAAGAAAATTCTCTTACGTTAACCAAATACTCATCATAGGCTGACTGTTCTGAACAAGTTTTGAGTTTGCTGCTGAAGAAGGGGAAGATAAAGTGTTAATATAGAAACAGTGTGACTAAAACGAATGACAATTCAACTAAAACACATGTCAATTCTTTAGCACCAAAAGACCTCAAAGTGTAGCAGATAATGTCATTTATCATATACCTATCAAACTCTTGTTTTATTCTTTCTCTTATAACATCTTCTAGAAGGTATCTCTCTCTCTCTCTCTCTCTCTCTCTCTCTCTCTCTCTCTCTCTCTCTCTCTCTCTCTCTTCTACCTCCATTTCCATCTTCGCACATTCTGGCACTTCTTCTCAATGCCATACTTCTTTTACCACGAAACATAAAAAGTCCTTTTCCTAAATATATTCATTTGAAATGAATATCAACTCCCGAAACATATTTCCAAAACGAAGCTGTAGAGTTCGGAAACAAAATTACACTCACTGCTACGAAAAAAAAAAAAAAATAAAACCTCAAGTTCATTTTTCTACTTAATCGAAAAGGCGAATTTCCTCACAAAGTTTCTCACTAAGAATCAAATGCGTGACCTACACCACACAAGCACAATTGGTT
>JABUQX010069720.1:30000-40000 GCA_015478945.1 Trachelipus rathkii | reverse complement strand
GGACAACAGATAAAGTCTCCAGAATGGAATCACGTGTCCCACATGCTCTCCTCAGATCAGGGGTTATGCGACTTATGCGACTAGAAATTTCAGAAGAGCAGCTTCAGTGTTCATAGTTGTAATAAAATGATGCAAGGGTTCTTCGATAGGCAGAAGGAGGTTAAAGAGAGAGAGAGAGAGAGAGAGAGAGAGAGAGAGAGAGAGAGAGAGAGAGAGGGAGAGAGAGAGAGAGAGAGAGAGAGAGAGAGAGAGAGAGAGAGAGAGAGAGAGAGAGAGAGAGAGAGCAGAAGTCTTGATCAAGCTTAAAGTCCAAGACCCCAAATTTTTAAGAACTATATGAGAAGAGCCACTCCTCGCATGTCATGCGTATTCCATACAAGAACAAATGACACACACGCACACGCACACGCACACACACCTACACACACACACACACACACACACACACACACACACACATATATCTTATTTTTATACATATATATATATATATATATATTATTATTGTTATTATTACATATATTATACGTGTTTATATTTATATTTTATTATATTTTATACTATATTCTTATTATTTGATAATTATTATTATATGCATATATATAAGGTATATATTATTGTTGAGTCTCATTACAATAACTGAACAAAAATTCATTTCCTTGAGTTATCAAACAAAACTAAATGAAACTTTAATTTAAAGGTGATTGAATCCTATTTGTTAAAAACAGGGAAATTAATTGCCAATTATTAGAATTGAAATTCTTTCAAAGATATTCATCATTTATTTTTACATCCATAAGATCCATTTACATAGATAGATAGATAGATAGATAGATAGATAGATAGATAGATAGATAGATAGATAGATAGATAGATAGATAGATAGATAGATAGACTTTTAGACTTTAATTCTTTATTATCGTAAACGAGTACATTTTTTTAAAATAAAAATAAATAAAAAACTAAAATAACAATAACAGTGACAATAACAATAACAGAATCTTTTCTACTTTGCACAAACTATATTCTCGCTTTTAAGGCATCAAGATCATTTTGAAAAATATTTGATACTGTGTATTTTGATTGAAATATTGTTTCGATATCTCTCATCAGTCTACCTCTAATCAATAAAGATCGATTCTTATTTATAAATTCACATGGTTTATTAAACAGTCTGAAAACTGTGCATAATTTCATATAATTTAAATAATGTTTAAATAGTAACATTCCCAGACTATTACAAACATCATGGTTACTAAATCTCGTTGAAATTTTAAGGGTCTTCTTAATCGCATTGTGAAAGCCAGTTTCAAATTGTTTCATCAATTGACTGCTATTAGCTAAATTAACCCATAAATCTGCTCCATAAAATGGAGTACAGTATGATCTTAACAAGTACAAAATCATTTCAGAATTCAGTGATCTAAATCTTCGCAAAATAAGATTAAACTTACCAAAGAATTTGTTTCTTGCTCTTTTAATATCCAAACTTTCTTCTAAATAATTATTGATATAAAAACCCAAGTATTTAGAATGCGTCGCATATCTTAATGGATCACCTGACAGCTTGAATTTCACTTGATTTTCTTTTATTTTGCCGTTTTTCTTAATGAAGTTAACAACCAAACTCTTGTCAGGATTTATATTTAGGCATAAATCAATTATAACATTTTCGGCTTTATATAGTAGTCTGAATGCCGCTAATTGATAGAGCAAGCAATACACTAAGTCATCAGCATACATAATAATATTAGACATACGAAATCCCAATCTAGTTCCTATTTTACTTTTAACAATATTCTTTATTAGTTCATCAACATAAATACAGAACAAAAGTGGGGATAATATTCCACCCTGTCTTACGCCGTTTTTTACTTGCCAAGTATATTTGTATTTAACATTAACAAATTGATTTTTATAAATACTCATTATAAGATTCAAAATACTGTAGGGAATATTCATCTCATTTAGCTTTTTGAATAAGACCTCATGATTGACCTTATCAAACGCCTTGGAAAAGTCCAAAAAAGCGGCATATACATCCGATCCTCTATCAATATAACTCGCAATAGTTTCCTTTAAAGAAAACATGGCCGTCACTGTTGAATAATTTTTTCTAAAGCCGTGTTGCCTATCGTCAAGAGTAACAAAGTCCTCTAGTCTATCCAACAAACCCTTTTCCATCAATCTGAGAAAAACAGATGACATCATAATTGGTCTGTAATTATCAATATCTGACCAGTCTCCGTATTGATCTTTAATTATTGGAGTAATAACTCCACTTAGCATTTTGATTGGGAAATAATTATGCATAATGCACACATTTAAGAATTCTGCTATTAACCTATCGGAGCCTTCCGTACCAAATTTTAAGTGAAACAAATGTATATTGTCCGGTCCTAATGTAGGTTTTAATTTATGAATCAGTGCCCTAATCTCCGTAGCACTAAACATTTCATACACTTCCGTCCATGCGACATCTTTGGAAATAAAATTGTCATTAGACTGGCAATATTTATCATCAAATATAGCCTTAAATTTATTTGAAAACTTCTCTGCTATAATCATTCCATCAGATTCACCATCTATTTTGGTGGTAATTTTTTTCTTTTCATCTTTGATAGTAACTTGGTTCCAAAAAATTTTCATTTCTTTGTTTTTAAAACTTTTTAGTAAGTTTTTATTTCTTATTTCCTCTTCTTTATTTCTACATTTTTTTAACTCGTATTTAAATTTTGCTCTAGAATTTTTCATATTGTCAAATTCTATGCCTGTTACTTTTCTTCCTTTATTTTTCCATGTAATGAATTTGTTAACTGCATCCCGATGAACGTTTTTCAGTGAATCATTCCAACCTGGAATGCATTTTTTAATGTTTTTTCTTTTTATAGTAAGGTTTTCACTAGCCTCGTGCATGCTATTACATATAGATTCATAAAACACATCTATCTGATTTAGGTGTCGTTCATTTTTACAGCCATATTTATTACAGTGTATAACTTCGTTTTTAGATTTTCTTATAATATCACTAAATTGATCTAAGTTATTTTTATAACTTTTTATTTCTAGGCCAGTTAGCTTGTTCCAGTAAACAAATCTGAAGTCAAGGTCTTCTTTATATCTTTCTT
This sequence comes from Trachelipus rathkii, assembly GCA_015478945.1. Taxonomy (NCBI): domain Eukaryota; kingdom Metazoa; phylum Arthropoda; class Malacostraca; order Isopoda; family Trachelipodidae; genus Trachelipus; species Trachelipus rathkii. Next base: position 36,872 of record JABUQX010069720.1, on the reverse strand, counting down.
TTTCGATTTGAGCCCTTATTAAGAGAGTAAAAGACATTGGAAAGTGATCATACAAACAACAATCATATAGGATTGTTACATCGTTAATATCTTCCTTCAAGTTATTAGAACAAACAACATGATCTAACCAGGATGTTGTGTTGTGAGCCGGTGACAGATATGTAAATGAATCCTTAGGCAAAATTCCATCCATCAAGACCAATTTAAAATTCTTAATAAAGTCATTTAAAATTTCACCATAGATTGAACCATCTAAGTTTGTATTAAAATCACCTGCAATGATTAAAGAATCATGAGTATTTTTTATTATTGCTTCAATCTCCTTAATTTAGATAGATAGATAGATAGAAAGTACATCGTTTTCTCTTAATACATTGCAGGTAAAGGTTCAAGATTGTAAAGACTAGATATATTAAAAGATAGATAGATAGATAGATAGATAGATAGATAGATAGATAGATAGATAGATAGATAGATAGATAGATAGATAGATAGATAGATAGATAGATAGATAGATAAAAACGTACCAAATACTGCTAAAGCTTTCAAAATTATTCTGTTGTTATAGAATATTTTAATATTATTAATTCATTAAATATTAAATAGAAACGCGACAAAAATCAATTCTGGGTAAAAAAGAAAAAAAGATGGTAACTATATTTGTGTGTTCAGTTTGATGCTTATTTATTGAGACTTATATCAGTTCTTTTTCTCACAGAAATGTTTGCATTTTACAGGCCTAACATACAGAATAAATAATATACAAAGAAAACTTAAAAACAGTACCCTAATCTAAGCTTTATACTAAAAATGTATAGCACAAAAGGTACCGTACATGATAATCAACTTAAACCATTTGCGTTATAGGATGGATTATTTTTATATTAAAATTATTTTTACTAGATCATTAGGAAATAACATTTATAATTTTTTTTAGTGATAAATAAAAATAATGGGTATATAAATTTCATATATTTATATTAATTGTCTAAGGAGGATATTATCGAAAAGAAAGAAAATATAAAAAATCAGCCTGAAATAAGTTATATCAAGCTCCAAATTACACATTAATAGCGCATTTACGGCCAAATGCCCTGTGTTAAGTATCTATTTCTGTATTAAAAGTAACATATTTTATTTCCTAACGATCTGGTAAAACTAAAACAAAATAAGGAAAAAAATTTTAATCCCTTTCACCCGGATTTTGGATTTACTTGTCAACAGTAATGGTAAGAGCTTGAAACTGTATTTAATTTTAAAGAAATTTTATTTAATGAGCTTTGGTTATTTACATTCAGGTCAATAAAATATTATTCTGATTTCATCAGTTTTGAAAAAAAAAAAAAGAGGAAATTAAGTGAAACGGATAAACATAAAATCCACATTCAAATGGTTAGTCGTCTTCAATTCCTACAGTTTTATTCTTTCGAAGCATAAATAATTATATTATTATGGAACAATTGTGAAGGCCTTAAATAAGTCTCATACTTTCAGCTCTGCTCACTTACTCTGAAGTTGAAATTGAGAATCCAATCCACAATCAGCTTTGCAGTATTTCTTTCAGAGCAGCATACCTCCAGAGCTTTGCCAGAGACAGTAAGTGCCCCAGAGGAATCAGTCATGGTGTTTTGTAATTACAAGAATAATCCACAGGTTACATATAAAAAGCCATGTTTAAATCTATATGATCTAGCCTCAAATAATAAATCAGCCAAATGCATGAAACTTATAGACCATGGTCGCCAAAATAACAAAGATTGTCAATTCCTGACTTTTAGAGAGTCCGTGAACCTTTGAAACGTTATGAAGAAAATAAGAGTATACGAGTTTAAAATTTCTTTCGGAGAGGTCCTATTAGTAACAGGAGTGCCTTAGTTAATATAAAGTTATTAGTGTTTATCCTGGCCACTGCATGATCTCCTTATCTTATATATATATATATATATATATATATATCTCATCTTTCTCTCATATATGCAGACATATACCTTTGCTATGCTCTTATGTATATAGCTTAGTAATAATATATATATTCTTTTTACTATATATATCCAAAAACATAACCACCATAAATACATATACCTAAAACATATATATATATATCTTATATATATATATATATATATATATATATATATATATATATAACTCTTATATATATATATGCATATAACTACCAACTATGCTAACTGCTATATAACAACCAACCATATATATACTCCATATGCCTCTATATATATATATATAGTGATCTTTGGGTCAGTCAGTATTTCTATTTGATGTTGTCATCACATTTGTTGCAATTTGCGAAGTGGGCCTCCATTTGAGTGACCTGCTATTCTTTTTAAAGTCCACACAACAAAAGTTACATTTCATACCAGGGCCTTTACTAACTTTTATTTCCAAAAAAAAGTACAGTTACACGACTTTTTGCACGTGGCATTTCTAAATTCTGATCGAATTATGATAAAAATATTACTGAACGCTGAAACAGAGTAAGAAAACATTAATGAACACACAAAAAACAAAGTTATATATATATATATATATAATAGAATAACCAAGGAGACATAACACAACCCTGTCTCACTCCGCTATTAATACTAAACCAATCACCTTTGACACCATTTATTTTTACACACTATACTGTGTGTGTGTGTGGCGCTATCTTTTTTTTAACTTTTCATAGGTACCTCTTCTCTTTTCGGGATCATGAGGAGAACAATAGACTCTTATTTCAGTAGTGCAGCAGCAGGACTTAGTAAAAAACCGAGAGAGGAAACGCCGCAAATGTATCAATTTTCACAAATTAAACCTACTGATTTAAAGAATGTTGAAAATAAAGGTGCAGGATTATCCAGCTCACATTCCGCAAAATCGTCTGACAAACGACGCTACTACAATAAACAATGGGAACAGAAATATAGTTGGCTGGCATACAGTGAAGAAAAACGAGGCGCATCATGAAAAATGATGCAAATGTTCACAAAAGACAGTTGGGGTATTCATAACCGTTTCACAACTTTCAAAAAAGCTTTAGGAAAAATGGGACATTAGAGAAGCATGAACACTCTTCAGCTCACACTATAAGTGTAGAAATGGAAAACCTCAGGAGACAGGCTATGAATAAACCGTTACGCTCAATTGTTCAAATGAGTGAAGAAGAGTGAAGGGGACTTTCATGGGAAGGTTTAAAAAAATACTTCTTAGGTTGTATTTTTTGTAAAGGAAAAGTAACACACATTAAATATCGAGGTTTGATTGAAGTATTTTGAGCAAGTGAATGATGATTTTTAAAACATGGAAAAAGATCAGGTGATAGGTCGAATTAAGCAGCAAGAAGAACACTGCCTGGTGAACATTATATATGGGCCTTAGAGGTTTGAAAGAATGAGTTGAAAAAACATTGTAAAACCAGAAGTTCTCCGTTTTAGCAATGAGAGGACTTCTTTAAGAAATGAAATGGAGCTGAATAAAATGTTTAGAGTGGTGGAGGAAAAATCCTGTAGAAAAGTTCTTGTCAATTATTAAAATATTCAATGGAAAAAGCAGAAACTATTGCAAATGCTATTGATAGGATCTGACTAGTCTTGATTTAAATTAGAAAACATTATTGCTTTGGGATTGATGGATTCAGCTCTAATATGTGGGAAAAGGAAGTGTGGAGGTGTAGAAAAAAAGCTTTCAGAAAAGGCAAACAAAGAGAGTTCTCTATATACACTGTAGAGCAGAAAATATATTGTCCATGGCAGCAATACTCTTGCAAATAAAAAGCAGAGATTCACAGGTTTTACATATTTTTAGAAGACATTTACAAATCTGTTTTGGCATAAAGTCCTTAAAAAGAAAATATTTTGCATGATATTCAATCAATGATCCAATCCTCAAGATTCCAAAGAATGCATTGAAGTGAGATAGTTATCTCATTATAAGATAGTGAATGCTGTCATACAGGGCTTGGTCAATTTTGATAGCTTACAGTGAGACACATCCACAGACCATAAGAAAGGGACAGATCTTTGCATCTTTTCTGGGGGCATCTTGGAAATAAAAATGAGAGTTTCCTTGTTTTACTGTTGTAGCAATAGAATGAACTCCTTAGTGCACTCTCTTATCTTAGCAATGCCTTTGCAAAAGGACTTAAGTATGACCAAAGTCATCCCCCTAATTACTGAAACAAAATTGCACCTGCAAAATATTGCAAATCAGTGTGGGGACGTCAATAGTGACTTAAAAAAAAAAAAACGTTCGGTGTGAAATAATGGAGAAGTTTGCATCTGAAGTGCGCCTGATTGCTGATGAAGATAAGAAAAATGCATTTAAAGGGATGAAGATATACTGCGATAAAAGAAATTGAAGAAAGGTTCAACGACAAATCAATTGATATAATGATATTTGCTAGTCGCTTTGAGACGTTTCTGTCAAATTAATAAATTTACGATATTGAAGTTAGAAAATTCTATTGAATTTCCGATGCTAATGCGGAAGGTGTACTAGCTGACCTGAAATCCTTCAATTTTTATATCAATTCCATGCTCGAAAGCGAAATATTTAAAGCAGATGAAAGTTCATTGTCGAAAATATTGGAAGCGGACGTGGGATATTGCGAGTTACAAAAGCTCTGTGAAATCCTTCTTGTCATTCCTGTAACGACAGCCTCGGTAAAAAGATCGTTCATTACTATGAACCGAATACTAATTATGACAAGATATAGAATGCTGCCAGAAACCTTAATGGATTGTATAATGATAAGCATCGAGAGGTCTGAGATTCCAACTGAGAATTTTTTAGAAAAAAAAAAAAAACAGTAGACTTGTATGCGACGAAGAAAACTAGTCATATACGATTCCTTTAAACTTACTTCTTTAAAACCCCTAACTTATTTATACTAACGTGGGCATACGGCATACAGAGTGTTATATATATATATATATATATATATATATATATATATATATATATATATATATATATATATATATATATATATATATATATATATATATACTTTAATATATATACTGTATATATAATATATATATATACTATATATATAATTTATTTTTACCAAAGATCTACTTCCTTATTTGAAAAAGTCATATTACCCATATATATTTTAATTATAATATTCTCTCATAATAATGTTTTCTTACCTTTATGTTATTTTATTTATCTAACTTCCCAATAAATTTCACAAATAGATTGTTATATTTTTACAACTAAAGATTTGGTTATATTTCGGATATTTACTAATTCAGTAAGACAGTAACTAATAAGACTAAAATTAGCTGACAAGTGACAAGAATATCATTATCCTTTAATTTTGCTTGAGTATGTTTATACTTATGTGCCCCCCCGAATCTCTCTAAAGCCCCCTCGGAGAAAATTGTCTGAAAGAAACACTGGCTTTGTGTTAAGGCGGAAAATGTTCATCTGAAATCCATTTGATTTAAATGTAGTATGTTTTCGTGAAAATATCTCAACAGATTTTGTAATCCAAATTCTTTAGTACAAGTTCTTTTTTTCAATCTCTTGTAGATGTTTAAAACATTTTTCTTCTCGCCTGAAAAAAGAAAGTTTATTGATAAATAAGAATTTTACAAATGAATGAGAACTCAATTTCTCAAAAGAAATAATATATATATATATATATATATATATATATATATATATATATTATATATATATATATATATATATATATATATATATATATATATATATATATATATATATATATATATATATATATAAATATATATATATAAATATAGATATTTAACGCCTATATATATATATATATATACTATACTATATACTGCTAACTTCTTCTTTCTCTTCTGCTGCTATTATATGTATATATGTATACACACACAAAGGTGGGCACCGTTAACGAGAAAGTTAACGCCGTTAATCATTAATCGTTAACAAAAAAAATTAACGGCGTTAATCATTAAAGCGGTTTTAGGTAAAGAATGTAACAGAAGTTAACGTTAATCGCTAACGTTCACCGTCTTCAAAATATGTAGGCATAGTAATAATTTTTCATAATTTTTCCCAAATATTCATAAAGATTACAAAAGCAAAAAATAATAATAATAATAATAATAATAATAATAATAATAATAATAATAATAATAATAATAATAATAATAATAATAATAATAATAATAATAATAATAATAATAATAATAATAAAAATAATAATAATAATAATAATAATAATAATAATAATAATAATAATAATAATAATAATAATAATAATAATAATAATAATAATAATAATAATAATATCGCTAACAATAATAATAAATAATAATAATAATAATAATAATAATAATAATAATAATAATAATAATAATAATAATAATAATAATAATAATAATAATAATAATAATAATCATAATAATAAAAATAATAATAATAATAATAATAATAATAATAATATCCCTAACAATATTAATAATAATAATATCCTTAACAATATTAATAATGATATTAAACCTATCAGACTTAAATAATTTAGGCTTTGACCTAGCAGATACTTTTGCCGCTTGCCAAAGAATACTTCCAAAGCGTAAATACCTTAATTAATACTTAATATTATATTATTGTAAAAATAATAGGATATACCAACTTACAGTTTTAATACAAATATGTATATTTTTTATAAATTGCAACGCTTATTAGGAATAATACTTCTTATATATTGTCACAAAAGAAGCAAGTTCAAGTAACGAACGGAAGAAGTTAATGACTCATTAAACGAGCAAGGCAACAGTCACTATCTTTTTTTCTTCAGCAAACCAATAAGAGAGAATACAGCATAAGAAAAGCATGTTAAACATTATTAAACGGGATAATAACCGTGT
>JABUQX010069720.1:10000-17500 GCA_015478945.1 Trachelipus rathkii | reverse complement strand
TGAACCCTACACTGACGAGATACCACAGTACGAGCCTGTGCGTTGTGAACTCTTGAATGTTTTTTGACTGAATGCTCTCTTACTAAGGTATGAGGGGTTTTTCTTTGGACATACGTCATCTCTTCTGCTTAGCTTTTCTATTCCGATCATGTTATACTATGCATCCTACTTCCATCTGTGGGGAGTGAAGGACGATAACAAATATATATATATAATTATATAATATCATATATATATAGTATATATATATATGTATATATACTATATCATTTAGTAAAAATTTTAGTTTATTAAATTAATTATTAAATGATTTTTATATTTATATATTAAATATAATATATATATGGTATATATATATGTATATATTATATATTAATATATATATATACTAATATATATTATAATATAATATAGATATATATATATATAAATATATATAATATATATATATATATTAAGTATTATATATACCATATATATATATATTAATAGATATATATATATACTATAGTATAAATATTATATATATATATATATATAAGTTATTAATAATATATAATATATATATATAATATATATATATAATATAATATATATAGTGATCAAATGTTAAATAAAAAAGTTTACCATGTAAAATATCTATTTTTAGAAAAAATAAAAATTAACTTTGGTATAACCTTTACCATCTGTAATATTAATTTCATGTTTTAATAGTTTATCATAAATTATTTTATAATATATGATTTCTATTATATCATATCATAATTTAATATTCGTATCATATTATGCAAATATGTTTTTGTTTTTATTCAATTTATATGCACAATATTGTTTTATTGTTCTCCCTCCAAAAATTGGTAACATTTTTGTTTGTAAAATATTCAACAGACAAGAACTAAAACGAGATTTTAATATATATTTTATTTGAAAAACTTAATTCCACAATTACGATATACAACGAACCTTACAAATATATTTATTTGAAATTTAGAATAAAAAAAATCCATTTAGAAAAGTTGTTTAATACTTATACTAAAAGAGGGATCGTTAAAAAGGGTTCTAACAAGTTTATTCATTATTTGTGCCTAGTCTCAAAAACGTGAGGCGAAAAACATAGCTTCCTAAGAAGGTGAAGAGACGTCTTCAACAGTCAAAACAATCGTTGATAACTGATATTTTTCAACGTAATAGGAAGTCATTATGAAAAATATCAAAAAAAAAAAAAACAACATTTGTATTGGAGAAAAGAAAAAAATCAAGTATCTTAACTCCCTTCCCTACATAATTGGTGACCTCAGGAAAAAAGCACTCTCTCTCTCTCTCTCTCTCTCTCTCTCTCTCTCTCTCTCTCTCTCTCTCTCCTCTCTCTCTCTCTCTCCTCTCTCTCTCTCTCTCTCTCTCTCTCTAAAAAGAAAAAATCTATTCAGACAGAGAACAACAGCAGAAGACCAGATGGAAGAAATTATTGCCGGCATTAAGGTAAAATGTCCGTTGGAACTTGGTTTCGAGTTTTGGAAGCGCAATTTTATCTTGACAAAATTACCTCGGAAAAGACGAGGTACTTCCACCTTCTCTCCTAGCTTCTAACTAATGTCGTTCGCATATCCTCTACAGAACCTGATGTTCATGACTACACACCCATGAAGGAAGCAGTCATTACAATCTACGGGAAAAGCGCGACGGAGATGTTCAAAGAATTTATGTCAAAACAAACTTACAATGGCAAGCCTTCTCTTCACTTGTGAGAAATGCTCAGTTATGGCGCCAAATTAAAGGTTGAAGAAGACATCATCAGAATGCAGTTCTTAAAAATACTTCCAAACTTCATTCGCCAGACTCTAGTTTCTCAGACATCACTTACCCCTTAGCAACTTGGTAAATTGGCCAATGATCTAGTTGTTTCAGTCCCATCCGCTCCTGTCATGGAAGTATCAAGAGCAACGACTACGCAAACAACAACATCAGCAACAATAGCAGGAACACCTATAGGACTCCTCCCATCTAGCTAGAAACAATGACCCCGTGTTTGCAGTGCACATATTAACTTTGCTCAACAGGCAAAAACATGCAAGCCATGATGCAAGTGGCCTGAAAAATCTAACATGCAGATGCAACCCTCGCCTCGTACCTCTTCTAGATCTTCTCCAGCACCGTCGGAAAACTAGAAGAGAAAGCTAATTGCTGCATTATTATTAGTTCGCAACTTACTATAAAAGTCACGATATTCGGCGCAGATACTCCCTTCCTCTTAAACACTGGAGCTTCAGTTTCTTAAGCCTATTTCCTTCAGTGGTAACCAACATGTCCCTATTTTCCAATAACGTAAATTGTTCCACAGCTAATGGCTCGCTTATCAAGTGTCATGGTGAAATAGCGACATATGCAGTATATATATATTATATATATATATTATATACTATATATATATATATTATATATATATATATATATTATATATAATATAATATATATATATAATTATATTATATATATATATTATACAGTATATAATATATATATATATATATTATATTATATATATAATATAATATATAATATATATATATATATAATATATATATATATATAATATATATTATATATATATATTATATATATAATATATATAAATATATATATAGTATATATATTATATATATATAATAATATAATATATATATAAATATATACAAAGAAAGAGCGCATATATATATATATATATATATATACAGTATATATATATATATATAATATTAAATATTTAATATATATATATATAAATAATATTATATATATATATAGTATTATAATATATATATATAGTATATATATTATATCAAGAAAGCTTCGTTATGAATTTCATTGGACTTTCATAGTAGCCAATATCGTAATGACAACATTGTGTATAGATTTTCTACACCATTACAATTTAATTATCGATTGTTGGAAAGAAAATTCTACATAGACCACTATATACTTCTCTTCTAGCACCCCTTCAAGTCTCTTTCAAAGAAGTTCCTTTATTACAAATTAATGGCAACATTGAAGACTCCAATATCTCATCTTTGCCTCAAGAATTTCCATTTTCAGCATCAGCTATCGACTTGATAAGCATCAAATTTATCCCATAAGGACTGTGCATTACTTACAAACTGGGGATATCCTCCAGCGTTTTGCAGACCTCATCCGTCTTCCTGAAGATAAAACTTAAAGCAGCAAAAGCAGAATTCGAACCACTTTTTTGAAGAGATGAAAATCATTCGCCTTCAAGTCTTACTTGGCTTCTCCGCTACATCTTATGCCAAAGAAAATTCCAGTAACTTGGAGGCCTTGTGATGATTACAGATCTTTGAATGCTATAACCAAAACTTCCTCACATTCAAAGTCTCTCACAACGTCTTCATGGAGCAACAATCTTTTAAGTACAATAGACTTTCAGAGGGTATACCATGAAATTTTGATACGACCTAGAGACATTGAAAAAAATGCAATATAACAACTCCTTTTGACCTCTTTGAATAGTTTTCACGCCATTTGGTTTGAAAAAATGCTGGACCTACTATTCAACGAGTAGTGGACTCCATTTTTAGAAATCTTTAATTTATTTACATATTCCTAGAGACTTGATAATATTTTCATCATTTCCAGAACAGCATGAAGAACATCTCAAGAAGTTTTCAAGCTTCTTCAAAAATATTTTTCAAAAATCCTTAGAAAAATGTGAATTTTTCAAGTCATCTGTCACCAATTTGGGATACCATATTTCTTCAGATGTAATTTCTCCTCCTTCTGAAAAGGTCCGAAACTTAAAATTACCCTCTTCCTCGAGACTCTTAGAAGATTCTTGTGAATGATCGGATACTACCGACGTTTTATTCTTTGTTTTGCCAGCCTCGTCTTTCCTTTATCAGAAAAGGCAAAACTCCATCCAAAGGATAAATCTTTTACTTGGACTACAGAAGAAGATGCCTTTTTTGAAATCAAGAATCAACTTCAAAAAAAACAAAACCCTTCCATTTTCTCTTCCAAATGTAACCCATCTTCAAATTGTCACATATAGTAGTCAAACATCTATAGGAGCAGACCTTTGAGTGATGATTGATGGTCAGTCAGTACCAACAGATTTCTTCAGCAAAAAGCTATTAGAACAACAACGTTAATATTCAGCATTCGACCGTGAATTTCTAGTAGTCTACTACTCTGTTCTTCATTTCAAGCATATGTTAGAAATAAGAAATATTTTCTTGTGCATCGATCACAAACCACTTGTTTCAGCTTTCTACAGTAGGAATCAAGCAAAAAATGATCGTAAGCAACATCACCTTTCTGTCTTAACAGAATATGTCTCTTCAATGACCTACCTTAGAGGAGCAGATAACATTGTTGAATATTTTTTTTCCTGAATCTCCTCGGTAATAGTAGATGCCATCGACTTACCTGTTGTCACTCGTCTTCAATCATCAGATGAATAAACTACCGGTTTTCAGCCTCGACCTCATTCTTACCTTCTACAAGATAATCTTTAAATATGGTGTGATACCTCACCAGCATTTCCGCGACCATTTTTGCCAAAATCTTGTCGTGAACAAAAATTCTAAAAAAATTTTCAATATATATATATATATATATATATATATATAATATAAGTTTATATATATATTATATTATATATATATAATATATAGTATATATATATATAATATATATATATATATATTATATAATATATATATAATATATACTATATATATATATATATTATAATAATATATAAAATGATATCTATAGAAAAGTAAAATGAAGTCCGATTAAGTAAAGAAATATGAAATTAATAATTAGAAAAGAGAGAGAGAGAGAGAGAGAGAGAGAGAGAGAGAGATGAGAGAGAGAGAGAGAAAGAGAGAGAGAGAGAGAGAGAGAGAGAGAGAGAAAGAGAAAAAGAAGAGAAAGAAAAAAAAAAAGGGAGATAGAGAGAGAGATGAGAGAGAGAGAGACGAGAGAAGAGAGAGCAATCTGGAAATGAATAAAAAACAGTTTTAAGCCTAATAACAAAAATGCAGAGAAAAAAAGAATTCGACGCGCGCCATTTTTCCTATTTTTCATCCGAAATTTTTCCCTTCTTTAAAATATTGTTTCCCGTTGTATTTGTTGTTTGACTAATTTTGCAATTTGCCTCAGGAACGAACATGAATTTGATGCTTAAATTGCAACAATAATAATGAGACCGCGATAACCGAACCTACAATTTCAACTTCAATAGCGATCTTAATGAGTGGTTGTTTAAGTAATAGGTTCACATAACATATTTTGCAACCCATTATTTATGATGATAATATATATATATATATATATATATATATATATATATATATATATATATATATATATATATTATATATTATAATATATATATATATATATGTGTGGTGTGTGATGATGTGTGGGTGTGTGAGTGTGTAGGGGTGTTGGGAGAGGGATTGTGTGTGTGTGTGTGTGTGTTGTGTGTGTGTTGCTGATGTGATGTATGTTGTAATGATTATCTCAACTATTACGGATTCATCACTGATTAAATTATTGTTAATTATATATTATATTTTTGATTCAGATTTATCGTTTGTTTATAATTATAATTGTAAGTACGTTTGTGAAAAGCAATTAAAGTTACTTAAAGTTACAATTTCAATATCATTTAATACTCATTTGATGATTTGAAGTGTGTAAATGTGAAATTTTCTTTATTTTTACTTAATCCTTTTAAAGATTTTTGTAGATTTTCAGCATTTAAAAAGCATCTGATATCAAAATTTAAGCCTCTCTAAATTTGTAATATAACTTCTTGCAAATAATAAGTTTTAAATAATTATTTAAAATATTTATTTCTTTAATTATAAAGTAATTTACTATGTTAAAGTATTCAAAATTCATTAAAATACATAAAAATTGTGACTTAAAAGACAGGTTCAATATGTAACTAAACAAATTGTCAAAATTGAAAAAATGTTTTTATTAATTATTTTGACAATTAATCTAGTTGATAAGAATTTTTCGAAAATTATATAATTGATCAAGTTTCAACACTTCCTTTCAGAACATTTTAGTGTATGCCCAGCCATTTGACTTTTGGTCCCAATATTGGAAATGCCCATTTTGAGAGACTCAATCTCGAAATTTTTTTAACATTTAGTTATATAACTGATAGATAAAATTTTTAGGTTTGTGCTACCTTTGCTCCTCTACGCAATATCCAAAAATAGAAAATATATGCGCAAATTTTTTTTTCATATTATATGGTATTGGGGTGTAAATTGGTAAAACTGAAAATCCAATTTTTTTTTTTTTTTTTTTTTTTTTTTTTTTTTTTTTTTTTATTTTTTTTTTTTACTGTTCGTTCAATTTTTTTATGAAATTTTCATAATAGGTTGAAATAGACAAGTTACATTATCTTTCACTTAAAACATTTATCTATATGCCCTTTGGGAACGTGTGCTGATTTTTTTTACAGATTTGACATGACGAGCCCAGAGGTAAAATGAGTGAATATGTAGGAAAGTGCCCAAATGAAAGTTGTGTAACTCGTTAGATTCTACTTATTCTGATAGTATCATTTAAAAAAAATTGGATAAATGTTTAAAATTTGGAGCAAATTTTCACTTTTCCAAAAAAAAAAAAAAAAAAAAAAAATTTCTTTTAGAAAAATGCATAGGAAGAAATATTCTTACTTTTAAATACTCTTTAAAAGTTTAAAGTGAATATAAACCTCATATATTTACTGGTTTTCTAACTTATCCAATTATATATGTACACAGAGAATTTCATAAAAATAAGTTGTGTAGTAAAAATCTATTAGTAAAAATTATTCTAAACTCAAATTTTTTTGAATTTAACAATAGATTTACAAAAGTTGTAATTTTTACTGTTAAATAAAGGAAAAGATTCATAATAATCATAAATCAATGTTAATTACAGCAATTTACTTTTTTTTAATTTTGGAGAATGAATGTTAATTTGACTTAATATATTAAATTATCAAAAGTTTAACATTTTCAAAATGCGACTCCAAAATAGAAACCTAGAGGATTTTCAGGTGAAAATCTATTTCTTTATGAGCTGAAAATATTGCCAGTTTGGTTAAATATACTCTCACTGAACAATACTACTTAACTCCCTACTCAACAAATATGAAATATAAAATATAAAATATAAAATATAAAATATAAAATATAAAATATAAAATTTAAAATACAAAATATAAAATATAAAAAGAACAGTATATCGTCCCCAATTAACAACCACTTGAAACTAGTAATTTATACAGTACAATTATGGAAAAAAACTATCCTCAAGACCTCAACTATTCTCAAGTAATAAAATTAGCTCTAAGTAATAAAAAACTTTGTAATTTAGCAAATAATATATTATTTTGTAAAAAAAAAATTAAATAGCTTGTGTTTAAAAAAAACTAAATCTTTTTTTTTTCACCAATAAACATATACTATATAT
>JABUQX010069720.1:0-2500 GCA_015478945.1 Trachelipus rathkii | reverse complement strand
ACAACACATGAATATATATATTTTTCATGACCGAAAACTTGCGATGGAATGATGGAAAGGATAATAAAGCTTGGGCTTTAGAAGATAGAAGCTAAACAGAAAAAATTACAGCTTTACACACATGATGACACCACCACCTAAAAAAATTACAGAGACAGAGAGGAGAGAGAGAGGAGAGAGAGAGAGAGAGAGAGAGAGGAGAGAGAGACGTAGGTCAAGAGGAGCAGAGAGAGAGAAGAGAGAAGAGAGAGAAGAGGAGAGAGAGTTGCAAAATAATTACTATAGAGATTGAACTTGACCTAAAAATTAAAAACTAAATAGGTGGGATTCTTCAGGAGAGGACAAAAGAATGAACTCCCTCCTGTAAAAATGTAGAAGAACACCTTTTCTACCTATTTGAACATAAGAAAGATGAGTTAATGAAAATAAAGAACTGATAACAAGACTATGAAAGAGGTGTGTCAGAATTAGTGCCAAATATATAGAAAATGATGAGATTTTTCAGCATATAGTAAAGAAGACAATGGAATGCGGGAAACCTAAGAAAGACAAATACACGTAGAGTGGCTGAAAACTACCATTAATTGACATAAAGAAGTTCCGTGGATTTATTACTACGTCAAATGAGAGAGTGGAAATATAGTTGCAGAATCTTTAAAATAAGTAAAATGTAGAGAGTACCTTAAAGTATTAAAAACACTTGGAAAAGAGAGCTGATTAATCTTGGTAATTTAAGAGATTAATCTTGGTAATTTAAGAGATTAAGGAACAAACCAGCTAAAGACGAAGAAGAGAGGAAGAAGAAAAAAATGATTTTAAAGGAAAAGCTAATACATAATAATCAATAATAATAAATGAATAAATAATAATAATAAAATAATAAAAATAATAAAAAAAATAATATAATAATAATAATAATTATAATAATAATAAATTAATAATAATAAATTAATAATTAATAATAATTATAATTAATAATAATAATAATAATAAATTAATAATAATAATAATAATAATAATAAAAATAATAATAATAATAATAATAATAATAATAATAATAATAATAATAATAATATAATATAATAATAATAATAATAATAATAATAATAATAATAATAATAATAATAATAATAATAATAATAATAATAATAATAATAATAATATAATAATAATAATAATAATAATAATAATACATTAATAAATTGTCTGTGGCAAAATGAAGATAATGAAACACGATATAAATCGTCAAAATCTACAAAATCGAGTTTTCAGTAAGAAATAACTGAACTAATTATTGGCTGTTATTTAGATATTTAAAGGTTTTAAACACATCTATCAATCTATCAATCTTCATAAGTCTTCAAAAAAGAAATATGTTGTATTCAATGAAAGAAATCATTTTTTATTATTATGTAGAAAATTACTGTTTTTATAACACTATCCTGAGCACAATACTTTAATTTACCAAAATGTCGTAGGTAGGGATAAAAAAAAACACAAAAAAAAACAACACAACACACAATTTAACACACACACAGATGCTCATCAACATATAAATACACACACACACACACCACACACACACACACACACCACACACACCACACACACAATATATATATATATATTATATAATATAATATATATATATCAGGCGCCGGCTTTACGGGGGAAGCACAGGAAGCCTGGCCCCTCTAAAAAAAATATGAAAAGCAACTAATGTAAAAAAATAATTAAAATATAATTTACTCCTATTAAAATAATGGTTTTAAATGTAAAATAAGATGAAGAACACTTTACAATTAAGATCTTTATTTCTCTTGCGAAACAATATTTTTCATAAGGATCATTGACTGGAAGAATTTCGATTTGTGCCTCCAAGAAAGCATAAATATAATGCTTAAACACTGATTGTCATGGCAACGTAAAAGAAACCTTATTGCTTATTTTGTCTATTTTGAGGATTTTTTCCACAAAGCCTCCTCCCGAACACGTCATAAAATAACTCCTCTACTCATAAGTAGAGTTGCCGCTTTGCAATCAATATGTGAAACAAAATAAAAAAAAGTTTTTTTTTCTAAAAAAAAAGAAAAAAAAAAAATTTGTTTTATATATATATATATATATATATATATATATATATATATATATATATATATATATATATATATATATACTATATATATTATATATATATATATATATATATATATATATATATATATATATATATATATATATATTAATATATATAGAGAGAGAGAGAAGAAGAGAGAGAGAGTAGAGAGATAAAATTTAATATATTGAGACCGGATTGCCAAGGGTAAGAAGCAAGAAAAGTCCCAGATTGGGGGATCATATGTGGGGCAACCAAGTTCGAGCACGTAAAGATTTGAAGTGGATTAGAGGATGTTATTGGATCACCCGTCCAATCAGTCTAGGTTTAACTCTAAACTGCAAGGTAGATAGCCATCATCCCTCATGATGAAACTGTGTTGTC
>JABUQX010069719.1:17500-20000 GCA_015478945.1 Trachelipus rathkii | reverse complement strand
CGATATTATATAGTATATAATATATATATATATATATAATATATATATATATATATATTATATATATAATATTATACTATTATATTAAATGTTTAGAACTTCTCCTTTAAAGGTAGTTAAGCCATATATATCGAACGGAACAATGTAAATCCGATTTTTTTTTCTACTTATTTCAAGGGCAATAGGAGACAAGGTTGCCAATTGACAAGTTTTTTTTATTTTTTTTTAACTCAGAAGGAATATCCCAATTAAATAGCAAAGATTTGAAAGAGTCAGGGTCTCTCGGCTCGAGCGCGGGGGACGACCGGGGGGACTTCGTCCCCCTCTGTCCCTCCGTCGGCTCGAGCCCCTTAAAAATATATAAAAAAAGAAAATAAAAAATTAAATAAAATATTAGACATGATTTAAAAAAAAGCAACTTGTTTGGAAATTTCTTCCTGCGATAGTTTCTATTGGCAAGTTTTAGCTAACACGATCACACTGCTGGGCACTGCCATGAGCAGATTTCCGCGCATTTGTCGATATATGCCATTTTATGTAAACTTCCTTTTATTAGAGATAAGTGCCTTCATATATAATATATATATCATATATATATGATATATATATATATATATATATTACTATCATATAATATATATATTATATATATATTATATATTATATATATAATACTATAAATATAATATATATATATATATATATCATCATATATATATAAGGGGGATAACCCCCTCACTTATTAATAAATATTATGTATACTACCATTGTAATGATAGAAATCTTTCGCTCTTCTATAAGTCATGTTGTTGGGGGGGGGAGAAAAAATCTGTAACGAACGCATAATTTAGATTTTAAATCTTGTAAAGGCCAATCGCAAAAGCGTGCCTAGGAGAGGTCTAGGGTAAAAGATCCTGCGGCGAATAAAAAAAGCAGTTGTGCATTGAGCTGAGAGAAGAGGAAACATGTGTGAGGGTGCCCGGCCATGGCAGGCCGGCACTTTCAATTTATTATTAAAAACATTCACTTAAATATATCGATTTTAATTGTGAACTTTTACTGTGATTCGTGAGAGACAATATTAATTGATCGAAGCCCCATGTTATAGAAGAAGGGGCAATTAAGAAAGACTTGGCGCAATAAAAGCCAGCTAATTATAATTCGATTAACCTGTCTCCATTACCATAACGATCATTCCTGAAATTGTATTGTTTATCATCATAAAATCATTGACAATTGCTTGTGCAACCACTAAATTAACTAGCTTAAGAAAATAAAAATTAAGAAGTAATAATCATCTTTTATATTCCTAGTGTCTAACTAAATCTATTGGCACAAAGTGGTCTCCCCAGTAGTGACTCTTATTTAAACCCAGCCTTTTGAAGAAAATGATCAACAAGATAATTAACGGTAATTAAAAGTGCATGAAAAGAGTGAAAGTCCAATCAAGAAAGAAAACAACAAAAATTAAAATCACAGTGAGACGACAGTTTAGCAGAGTCAAGAATCTTAACCCTAACGTGAAAAATCTCATATTTCGGATCCAAATGGAAAACGGGGGAGTGTAACTTCAAAATTCCCCCACTCACCCCCAACTTGACTGCACCAGACAAACGGCGGAGAACCGATACTCAAAACAACCAAAACACATGGTCAAAATTACGTTAGGAAAAAGAAAGGGAAGAAAACAACAAAAATTTGAAAAAAAGTGGTACAGAAAAATTATTTGATAGTTTGTTGTGAATTAATACATTACAGTGAATAATTAAAATAATATTAAGTAATGATAGTAATATTAATAATAATATAATATAATAATAATAATAATAATAATAATAATAATATAATAATAATAATTAATTAATAAATAATAATAATAAAATAATAATAGAATAATTAATAATAATAAATAAAATCGACTAAATATTTGTGAAAGCAAAGCATGTGGCTTAGGAAAGGATTTTACAGTGATTTTAGTTTCGGATAAGATAATGAATATTTATTCCTCTTTGATCTTGATGGTACAATTTAAATTTTAAATAAAAATTATTATCGGGTTTGAATGTATCCCGCCAAAAGAGCGATGACAAAACAAAATAGATGTAAATGGTAATAAAAAAAAAAAAAAAATTAATAATAATAAATTTTCTGCCCGAGGTATATTCTATTTTATAGGGTTGTTAAATTAGAGATGAGAGAGAGAGGAAATCATTTGTTTCTTGTTCAAACAAACAACGTAAATTCTGAATTGTCAAACTGCTTTTATTCAAAAATGAAGAGGGGAGGGAGAAGAATCTCCGTAAGAAATGCTTAAATAAACTATGACACGTCACGATAGTTTAAAACAAAAAAAAAAATATAATAATAATAATAATTAATTTTGAAACATTTTTATGAATTATGGCAATAGAAAAGAAAACAAATATTATATAATTTAAGTTATTTGAAATTTCATCTTGATTAATGTCAGAGCATAAAAACAGAAATAATATTTAAATAT
>JABUQX010069719.1:0-10000 GCA_015478945.1 Trachelipus rathkii | reverse complement strand
TATTTTATTATTATTATATTATTATTATTATTTATTATTATTTAATTATTTCATATTATTAAACGATAAAATTTTTCTGGAACGATTCTTTGTTCAATTTATATTCTATCTAGTTATTATTTATTAATTATATTTATTATTATTATTATTATTATTAGTAATTATTTTATTATTATTATTATTAATATTTATTAATATATTATTATTATATTCATATTATTATTATCTATGTATATATATATATATATAATATAATTAATTTATATGAGTTATATTGTGTATATATGTCACTATATACAATTGATCGTTAGATACTTAATATTATTTAGTTGTTGTTTATATTGATATATGGACTCTATAGGATGTGAATATGATATATGACATTATTCATTATTATATTATTATTATTCATTATTTATTATTATTATTCCAATTTTTTATTTCTATTGAAAATAATTTACTATGATGATTTTTATATTGGATTTTTATTATTATATTATTATTATTTATTATTATTATTATTATTATTATTATTATTATTATTATGATTTATTTTAATTATAATTATTTAATTATGTATAATTATTATAATTATTTTAATTATTTTTATTATTTATTTTTATTATTATTTTATATTATGTTATTATCATTTTTTATTATATTTTTTATTATTATTAATTTTATTTACCTTCAATGTTATTCACCGATTTTTATTATTATTATGTATTATATTAATTATTATTATTATTTATTATTAATTATTATTTATATTATTGATTATTATCTATATATATATGTCGATATAATAGAAAAAGTTAAAAGTATTAAAGATAAACAGATTGGAGAGGAAAAATGTGGTTTTAGGGATGTCGAGATGTTGGATCACCGTCCCGTCGCGTTATTTCTATGAGATGCTGGCAGCTATGATGAGTTGCAAAGAAGAAGTGGTGAGAGATTAGAAGTATATGGAATAAATGGTATGCCTATTAAAGGCCGATTAAAGGATTTTACAAGAACAAGTTAGAGGGTTGTTAGGGATTAACATTGAAGAGGGGCAGTGGTTTAAATAGGAGTGGGGTTGAACAAGTTGTGTTATGTCCATGAATTGTTTTAATGATCTTTATAGATGGTGTAATAAGGGATATGATAGATTTGGAAAGGAGCTGATGATTGAATCTGGAATGAATTATGGGTGATAGGCGCTTATTTTGCGACGATTTCTGTGTTGGATTGCCGAATACAAAGAAAAAATGTTTGATTTGGTGCTTGAGTATTTGACGAGGTGTGCCAAGGAAAAGGAATTGAAAAATTAATTCGGCTAAAAGTAAAGTGATGAAAATCAGTGCAAAACCAACAGAGACTATAGTCTTTAGGGATATCATAAAGGTGAATGGAGAACCTTGCAGAGACAACAGTTTTTAGATACTTAGGAGAGGATATTGGGATTCGGAGGCATTAAAAGCAGCAGTTTGACCAAGGTTTGCTGAGGTGAAAAAGTATTAAGCATTCCTTAGAATATATGGAAATGAAATTTATCTAGGAAGGTAAAAATGAAATTGTTTGAGTGTATATTTGTTCCAACTATTCTGTATGGATGTGAGACGTGGGCATTAAACTCTAAGATGAAAAAAAGAGTTGAGGTTTTAGAAATGAAAGGTTTACGAGATATTTGTGGAATAAAGAGAGTAGATAGAATTAGAAATGTAAGGATAAGGGATATGTGCCGATAGGAGAAATGTCTGATGGAAAGAGCAAATCAAGGGGTACTAAGATGGTATGGTCACGTGCTTAGAATGAATGATAATAGATTGACTAAGAAGGTTTTTATGTCCGAAGTGGTAGGCAATAGGAGAAGGGGCAAACCCAAATGGAGGTGGGTTGATGGAGTAAAGGAGCTATTAATAGCAAAGGGGATTAGTATGGATGAAGGAAATAGATTAACGCGAGACAGGATCACTTGGAGAAAAATAGTTCATGGAAAGTTCCGTCAAGGGTTGCAATTAACTGAACAACCTGGAACTAGCAAATGCAATTGGACAGCATTACCGATTTGTAACTGACGCCACCCTGCATTATGTTGGAACGGTGATTAGCACTTATTATATATATATAATATATATATCATCATATTTATAATATATAATGATAATATATATGATATATATATATATTATTATACTATTTATATATATATAATTACATAATATATATAATATATATATATATATTATTATATATTATATATATATATATTATATATATATTATAATATAGTATATATATATTCTATATTATAATATATATATATATATATATTATTATTATAAATATATATATATTGTTATAGTATTATTATATATATAATATATATATATATATATATATATAATATATATATATATATAATATATATATATATATTATATTATAATATATTATATATAATATAATTTTATAATATATATATAATTATATATATATATATATATATATATATAATATATAATATTATTATATATATATTTATATATATATATATATATATATTATATATATATATATATATATTTATATATGATATATATATATATATATATAATATTATATATATAATATTATATTTATATATATATAGTATATATATATTATGATCATTGTAGTGTAAAACAGTCCGCAAAGTTTCAGCGTTTACTCCTATTTTTTTTTAGCATGCTTTTGGCCAAAGCGCAAATAACATTTAAAATTTATTATTAATCCGCGGTGCTCATTATCTATTATATTATATTATCCTAATACACGCCCCATGATTCCAATCATATACTATTTTTCCTCAAATCCTTTATATGCCTTGGGATTCCCGCTACATCTATATTAAATTTAGAATTTATTCTTGTAACCTTTCCTTTCATCCATCTCGTTGTACACTTATTTTGCAAAGGTCTTACCCACACCTCCTCTCCAATTTTGAACCTTGAATCGCTTCTACCAGAATCCACAGACTTCATTTTTTCAAGTGGATGCCCCCATCTATATTTGAAAATAGACCTATGAGGCACGCTCTTATCTTCTAATCCATTCTTTGGCGACATATTGTACCAAAACGTTGCCTCCTCCGGGGTAATTCCCCCCCTTTCTGCCATTCTCTTGATTGTCCTGTGATTTCTCTCTACTATTGCATTGCCACTTGCTCTGTTTGCTGCTCTAAAGACCCGTTCAATATTCCATTTTTTACACAACCTCTCTACATCAGTTGATCTGAACGCCGTACCGTTATCCATCATAAGTTGTTTCATTGGCCCCCTTTCCACAAGCACTTCCTCCAACTTCCTAATGATTTCTCTTGCCGTCTCATTATTCAAAACTTTCCAAATTGCTAATCTGCTCGGTCCGCAATCAACAATTGACAGGTAGTGCTTCCCTTTGTAATGCGTGACGTCGATCGCCACCCTCCACCAATTCCTGCTTACTCCTAATTCCCCTTTCCCGAACCTTACTGGCGCAGGATCTATTGATTGGCACGCTTTGCAATCCTTCACGCATTTCTCCACCACTTTCCTCGTGGCTTCCGGTATAACCATCTTCGTCAGATACAAGGTTCTATTCACCCCAAAATGATGTTTTTCGTGCAAATCCTTAACTTCCTTTTCGATATTCGCGACGGCAGCAATTTCCTCTTCCCTCTGCTCTCCTTCTTCGAAAATTCCCATCCAAGATTTCCTGACTCTGGTTAAACTATCAGCTTTATTCATCTCTGATCTTACAAACTTCACACTCACTGATAACCCGAACTCTATTATCAGCTGACTTAGAACCCCCAATCTTCTCTTGATTAGCATTTCTGCTGAGCCTCTTGTTTTCACTCTTCTTTCCATTGTAATTGCTGAACCTAACCAATTGACTACCGTCATCGAATCTGTTTTAATTTCCAGCTCTTTCAGACCCCACTTTAATGCCAAATTCACTCCTCTAATAACCGCTTCTAATTCTGCAACGTTAATATGACCCACGTCGTTCTTCTTTCTGATCCACGATCCGTCTTCAACAATCTTTCCCCCAATTTCCAACGCCGCCCCTATGGCCAGATTGCTTGCATCACACCATACTACTCCCTTATCTTCATCCGAAACCCTCCAAAAACCTTTTACTGGGTCTCTTTCCTTCACTTCCTCTAACATTTCCTTTAATACTCGAATGACCTTATCATCGACCAAATCATTCCAACTCTTTCCTTCCACATGTCTTTTTAAATAGCTTGTGGCTACCCTTAGCCAACCTACAACCGGGTAGTGTCCCACCAATTTACCACAAATTGAGAATACTTCTCTTCTTGAAAGATTCCCTTCCTTTAGGTCTGGTAATTCACCACCTCTTCTAAACTCTAATTTCCCTTCTTTATTTTTTATTATTTTCAATCCTAACACTCTGTTATCCACAAGACCTTCTACTGGTTTCGTCACCAATCCATAGCTTGCTAAATATAAGACTACATCTTCCGCTCCTACGATGTCTTCATTCACAATTATGTCATCGATGTAATGGCTGGTCGCTTCTCTTATTCTTTCATCCTGTGCCAAAACCTCTCTCAAAATTCTCATCATTATCCTTGGAGCGCAATTTATTCCGAAACCCAATCTAGTTAAGTAATACATCTCTCCTTTAAACTTCACCACCTGATATTTCCAAAGACTTTTATCTACCCTCAACTGCAAGTACGCCGCTTTCAAATCCACCAGCTTAATTTTGCCTTTTTTTCTCCTCCAAACCCTTAGAGTTTCATCACATGCAACTATCTCATCTCCAGTATGGCATTCTATGTGATCGTTTAACTTCCTGAAGTCCAACACTGGCCTTATTTTTCCTTTAGACTCTTGGTTCACTGCCATCATTGGAATCACATTCTTTCCCTCCTTCTCACCCTGTTCCACTTTCTTTAAAATACCTTCTGAGATCCATCTCTCGACTTCAGTATTAAACTTCTCTTTTATATCTCCCTTCATTGTTCCCTCATAACACTCCACAGAGTTCCTCCAATCCGGACTCCTGCCTTCTTTCCATTTCCACCGCACTTCCCAATAATTCCCATCAAAATACGCATCAAAGTCCCTATCTTCTATTTTCAAGGTTTTCTTCCCTTTTACCGCCGCAACCCGAATATCCTTCCGCTCCTCCTTCTCAATACCAAATCTTACTCCATCTCTCTTCAATTCGACGCCCCCAAGTTGGAATATAATATCTAGTCCTAAGATCATATCCACACCATTTATTAGCTCTTCAGTCAACACTACTTCCTTCTCAATTTCTCTCCCCCTTATCGCTACCTTTACTTTTCCCCTTTTCACGGATATTTTTCTTCCATCGAAAGCGGTGACTCGACTTATTCCTTCTATTTCATTGCAACAATCTTCCTTCACCACAGAAAGAGAACATCCCGAATCCACTAGGGCCTTTCCCCTTCTTCCATTTAATAATATTCTTATAATAAATAATTCTTCGGAATTCCCTCTCAATGCTCCGACGAGTCCGCCTCCGAAGCAGCGAGCCCGCCGTTCTCGTTTCCCATCTCCTCACATTCTATTGCAACATGACCTTTTTTGCCACAATTCCAGCATTGAAATTTTCTTTTACAATGTTTCCTCAAATGTGGCCCTCCGCATGAGAAACATTTAATCGAAGCTCTTGAATATTTTTGAAAGATTCTTGCTCCTCCTTCGCCTTTAGCCGCGGCAATAAAAGTTTCATTTTCTAGTGTTAGCAACGCTCGCGCCTTTGATAATATTTTCCCAAATTCCAAATCTTCTATTTCAGGCATTGCTCGTAACTCTTTTCCGACTGACGTTGGCATCCCGTAAACAAATGCTCTTCGTAGCACCATTTCATCCTTTATTTTGGCTATTGAGGCTAACCTCCTCAGCTCGGTTACAAATACATCGACTGGCTCTCCTTCCCATTTTTTATTGCAAAGCTCACCATACGCGCTAAATGCGTTCATGCCAAAGGCCTCCCTCAAACGAGCCTTGATGCTGTTTGAATTTTTCTGATCTCCCTCATCCATTTGAAGAAAAACAGCCAAAGCATTCCCTTCTAAAAATAGCGTAATGAATGCTGCTTCGTCCTTCACGTTGTTAATCCTTGCTACCATGGACACCTTTGTTAACCAGGCCTCTACGTCTTCGCTACCATCATAAGACTTCACCATTTCAGAGAGCTTTATCCCTTTTGATCTGTCCATTCTTTTTATTCTTCTGGCCCGGATAGCTTGTAGTTAAAACACGTCCGCAAAGTTTCAAGCTTTAATCAAGACAAATATAAATTATATAAATATTGAATGATTATACATAACATAAGAATTTATTATTAATCGGCGGTGCTCATTATTTATTAATATCTATATTCCTAATACAGACAGAAAGAGACAATGAATAGGAAAAAAAACTTTCTTATCTTGAAATTTCTTTAATTTTAGTAAGGAAAATGTAATTAAAGAATACCCCAAGGGTATACTGCACTGATGGTAGGGAGTCGGGGTCTCGTCTTCCGGGAACTACGGACTATTCCTTTTCTCTCTCCGGAGGTCCCGACTTCGCTCTTGGTATTTGGGCGTCGTGGGGGTTCCTTCCGCCCTCCCTACGGGGTTTGGAAAACGTCCCCCCCTGTGTCCCCGTCGGCTCGAGCCCCTACATTGCCGTATTACCTTTACAAATAATATATATATACTAGCCCCTAGAACAGGTAAAAAAAAATTTCAATTTCGACCCTAGAACATCTATTTATGTATCATATGCTACCTGTGAAAATTTTTTGATCCGAGCTCCCGTTCCGTGTGGGCGTTAAGTAACTTTTGTCCTATATATATATATATATAGCATATATATATAGTTATATATATATATATATATATATATATATATATATATATATATATATATATATATATATATATATATATATATATATATATACACATTATATTTATATATAGATAGATATATATATATATATATATATATATATATATATATATATATATATATATATATATATATATATATATATATATATATATATATATATATATATATATATATATATATATATATATATATATATATATATATATATATATATATATATATATATATATATATATATATATATATATATATACTTACTATTTGCTATCAATCAAGAGGTGGAGTGGCATCCTTTTCTATAGGATTTTCAGGTAGCAAAATATTCCTGCCTTCTACACTAAACAAAACACTTAATAAAAAAAACACGCAAACTAACTTTGATGGCTTAATCATTTTATACTAATTTAATTATAAATTATATTAAAATTAATTTTTTATTATAAATTATAAATAAACATAAACTATTTTAAGAGAGAGCCGATCTTCTCCGCTTTCTATTTTCGGCCTCCGTAACACAACTAACTCCGTTTACGTCGCGGCTGGAAGTGGTGGTGGCCTCGCTACATAATGCCTATGGCAATGATAATAGGGAAAATATCGAGCATAATAATAATAATAATAATAATAATAATAATAATAATAATTATTATTATTATTATTATTATTATTATTATTATTATTATTATTATTATTATTATTATTATTATTATTATTATTATTATTATTATTATTATTATTATTATTATTATTATTATTGCTCTCGGTGTTGGTTTGCTAAAACCTTATTTAATATATATATATATATATATATATATATATATATATATATATATATATATATATATATATAGATAAATATTTATATATATATATATATATATATATATATATATATATATATATATATATATATATATATATATATATATATATATATATATATATATATATATATATAGTAGGGGAGGGCGTAGCGCATCCGAAGCGATGAGATAACCCTCATTGGGCGTATATGGAGTGTTAGGGTACATTCAAAGCACTCCGATGCCCAATGGTTCGCAAGCCTTGAAATCATATCCACATTTTTCTTACACTTGAGTAGACTCTCCTTTACAACACACCATAAACCAGTATTGCAGACCACACTATCCTTTGAAAAATATTTAAAAAAATGACAACCACACGATTAGTCTCGTAGAAGCTAAGAATGGCGGCTGCCAAAAATAATCCCTCATTTGCCACTTGGGTTGGGGGAGTTGACGGATTTCGGTGGTGGGGTTGGTGACGTCATAGAATTGCCCACCTCCTCTGATGCATCGTCTTTATTCTTCAATGATTTCTGCAATCTTCGCGGCCTTTACACTATTTTTCACACTGCTGAACATCACCTCTCCTCCTCCAAACTTCATCTCTATTCTTAATCGAAACCTGGAGCTTTACTTTCTCAACCCTCAATTTTCAGTCAGAGGCGGTTGATGTGCCTGTGTACACAATGATATTTGTTCTCGTATCTCTGATATAGAGTCTTCCGAATTCTTTACCTTATGACTCAAACTATCCTGTCAATCTACTACTAAATTCATATGTTCTGTATATCTGTCTCCTCGTCTGTCTGTATCTGTCTCTCCTGGTTTAAATACCTCGACTACTTAAGCTCCAAATCAGAACACCTTCCTTCTTCTTCATCTTTTTCTGAAATCATCACTCATGGTGATTTCAACGTTCACCACCACCAATGCTCTCCTCTAATTCTCAAGATATAGTTGGTGAACTTGCCTACCATTTTTCTATCCAGAATGACCTTGAGCAGTTGGTGGAGCTCCCTACTTGTATCACTGATCATCTTGGAGATGTTCCCAACATTCTAGACCTTTTCCTAACCTCTAATCCTTCTCCTTATTCTGTTAAACATTTTCTTCCTCTGAATTCCTTCGATCACCTCCTTATCTCTGTATTTTGTTCAATCTCTTCAAGTCTTCCGAAGGAAAGGGCCTCGCATACGGTAAGGAAACGTTTGCGCAATTTTAGGGCCATAAATTGGTCGGATTTGAGGTCGTACGTCTTTGATTTCTCATGGAATAATTACTGCTTCGGTGGGAAGGGGTTCTCGAGAGTGTGCAGAGAGCATAATAACCAAGTTATTCTATCTGGCATGGAGGAGTGCAATCTATGTTCTTTCAATTCAACTAAACCTATCAAACCTTTAACTTTGCTTGCACTCGCACTATTCGCCACAGGAGGCGCTGCTTTCAGGAATTCCCGTTGTATTCAAACTCCAAAAACTCATACATACATACATATTTACAAGGTTGTTTTCAAAATGTCTCAAAAACTCAGTTCTTCAACTTTCAACTAGATAATCTTCTACCCAAGTATAACATCTTCCTCGAAAACACACAACTCAAAACCTTCGTCTGTTCTAATATTTTTTATGTTTCTTCTTTTTCGTCATCTTTCTTTGGAAGTATCAAATTACTTAAACCTCTCTCTCTCTCTCCTCTCTCTCTCTCTCTCTCTCTCTCACACACACACACACACACACCAACTCTCACTAACTTTCTCCCTCTCCAGTCTCTCTTTCCCCCGTTGAATTGTTGGGCCACTTTCTTTTTACCTTCTCTATTACAACGGACACTTCTTTAGTGAACTCATTCACATACCTCCTCCATTGAGAAGATCTAATGCGACAAGCCTTGCTACACAGCCTCACCCTTCTTCTGTCCATCTCTCTGACTCAGACTTAACCGATATGCTCAATCTTACATGTACTCCACTGGTAAAGTCTGGAACACACTTCCTTTATCTATTTTCGCAACTACCTTTGACTTGCACACTTTCAAATGCAGGTTAGCATGTCGGTCTTTAAATTGACTCGTACTGGAATATACTGCCCCAATTTTGGTGGAATTTAATAGGCCGCCGGCATTTACCCACCAGAGAATATATATATATATATATATATATATAGGCCTATATATACACAGTTACATTCATTTAAATATATATATATATATATATATATATATATATATTATGCAAAAATAGGCGAGGAATAATTAAGAAGTCTTGGATCTAGTATAGCGAATTAA
>JABUQX010069718.1:0-19667 GCA_015478945.1 Trachelipus rathkii | reverse complement strand
ATCAACATACACTGATGCCTCTTCCTTTCAATAGTAATTAATTGTTTATTTTTTAAATTACAATAATAATAAAATGGAGTTACTTAATTAGACCCTACAGACACATGATACTAAATACCCTAGTGACTATCCCCGAATCAGTGTTTTTAAGTGTCGTTAGCTATGATGTTTTTCATACGCTCAAAAAATTATGTTACAAAACAAATCGAATATTAATAATAATAATACATAAATAATAAAAATAATTAATATAATAATAAATAATAATTAACAATCTAATAATAATAATAATCAAAATACACTAACAATAAATAATATCAGGTAATAATAAATCATCACTCAATAAAATACACATAAATTATAATTAAATAATAATAATAATCTTAATAATCAATCAATAATAATAATAATAATAACAAATAACAATAAACACAACAACAATTACGTTATTACTTACTATACATCAAATAATAATAATAATAATAAATAAATTAATAATAATAATAATAATAAAATAATAATATAATAAAATAACATCATAATAAAAAAAGAAGAGAAGAGAAAAAGAAAAAGATAG
The DNA here is from genome assembly GCA_015478945.1 of Trachelipus rathkii. Lineage (NCBI taxonomy): Eukaryota > Metazoa > Arthropoda > Malacostraca > Isopoda > Trachelipodidae > Trachelipus > Trachelipus rathkii. The sequence goes on along the minus strand of JABUQX010069718.1, from coordinate 19,090 downwards.
AAAAGAGAACAAATGATCTTAATATAGATAATACCAAATTCAGCCCTAACTTTTCATAGACGTACCTTCAAATAAAAATGCCTGACATAAACTAATCAATTGAATAAATAACTAAAATAAAATAATAATAAAATAATCAATAATAATAATAATCATATATGAACTATTTTTTGTGCAGCTGACAAAATTTGCTCGTAAAATTGAATTCTTTCTTGTGAAATTTACCACTATTCTACTTAGGCTTACCGTTAAAAACTGAAAATATACCCTGTCTAAGTAACTCTAAAATGTAAACTCACAAAAGGTATTCCACATGTCTCAAAGTGTGATAATAATAATATAAATAATAAAATAAATAATTAATAATAATCACACTAGATATAATAATTACATAACATCAATATATAACTTCCAATAAAATATCAATACAAATTAACTAATAATAATAATAAACTTAATCATAAATAAGGATACATAATACATAATAATAATATCAATAATATTTTACTCTTCAATGATAGTAATAACAATCATTAAAAATAATCAATTTAAAATAATAATAATAATAATAATAATAATAATAATAATAATAATAATACTAACTTAATATTATTATTATTATGTTTTATTATTATTACATTCACATAACTAACATATAACAAACACTAATAATCAATAAAAAAATAATTACCTAAATATTAACTAAATTAATAACATAATAATAAAATAATCAATTAATAACTAATATAAATAATAATATAATAATAATAATAATATAATAATAATAATAAAATAATCAACCAAAAATAAAAATAATCAATAATAAAAAATAATAAAATAATAAAAAAGTACACTACAATCACCAATTTATACATTACAATCAACAAATTACAATTGCACAATTCAGAATCAGGAAATAACAAACACAATCATCAAACCACCATTTTTATAATAGATTCATCTTTATTAAATAACAATAAATAATAAAATAATAATAATAAAATAACAATAAATCAATCACTTCACTAATATTAAAAATAATAATCACAATTAATAATATTAATAATAATAAATAACACATTAATTAATAATAATATCATCAATAATCATAATAATAAATAATAATCAATAATAAAATACATAATAATAAATAATAAATAAAATCAATAATCAATGCACACAAGAACAAAATATGATTATACTATAATAATGAATAAATAATAATAATAAATAATTAATAAATAATAATTAATCATAACATCCAGACATGAAACTAAATAACCAGCAATCGCAATCCAATAATAATTAATTGTAAATAGAACGAATCGAAAATACTAATTCAATAATAATAAGACCATCAATAACAATAATAATATCAGGCACCGCACCACTCTATCTCACCTCCCCCTACCCCCCCTCCCCCCCCCCCCCCTCCTCCCCTCCCCACCGCAAGCACCACAACAAACCACCCCACCACACACACACCCTAAAGCAAACACTACGCAATACCAACACACCACCACATACCACCAAAACACATCAAGTTAGAAACCATTACATCCAGTGACTCCAACCCCCCTGGCAACCGATACACTCAACATCCCCACCAGGCCCAAAAAAATACCGATACACACTCATATAATATATAATCAATAATAAATATAATAATTAATAATAATAATAATCAATAATAATACCACTGCCATAATAATAATAATAATAATTATACCACAATAATAGATAATAATAATCAATTATATAATTAATCTAATAATAATAATAATAATAATAATAATGTAGTACTTATCAATAAAACGTTTTTTCACTCACTTTAAATGTAAATGCTTTTAAGCATTTCATTCATTTTTTTTTAAAATATAACGAAAAGGTATTTCCGTTTATAGAAGTTTAGCCCCTTTATAGGCTACTGGCTTGTTCTAGCTATTTCTAATCTAAATAAAGGCAGGTGGCGGTGCGATATGTGACACTATTCTCGTAGTCGCCCTACTTCTTCGGTTCTTGAATTATTTGTTCAACTAATTTAGTTAACAACCTCAACAGTATACAAGAGCGCTCATACTTCATAAATATGTACTAACACCTTGATCTTATGCTGCTCTTTTAAAAGAGAGATAGCTTAAACAGATCTTCGAACTGCAGAATTTTAAGTTTTTTTTAAGTAAATATTTTTTGTATATGATCATAGAAGCTTCTAGCAGCGCTTAGAAGTCGATTATAAAACGTTTTGCATAGTTTATAAGCGGTTGTTAACGGATTTATTTGCATTATTAAAAATATGAAACAATATAGTAAATGTGGATGCACATGAGCATTATATATCTTGTTTTTCAGTATATATAGAGGAATGTATTTTGCTTCTAATTTTGACTAGTATATACATGTACTTTGCTAGTTTTCTCACTAACTACTTTATTTTTCTCTTCTTAAAATGTTAAATTTTCAGCTCACACTAATTATTTCAAGTGTTTTTTGCATATGTGTCTCTTTTCAGTTTCAACTTCCTTTTATTTTTTATGTTTGAAATTATCGTTATAGTTTTATTGCAATAAGAATGTATGAAAGTTTTTTGGTTACATTTAGCTGTAAGTTTTGTTGCAAGTTCGACCCATGTTGCAAATCTATTTTAATGTGCTCTAGTCGTTCTCTCACGTACATCAAAAAAGGAGGTAGGAAATAAAATATAGAAAGAATCTCTTATCCTTATGACCAATCCACTTAAAACACACCACACTCTTACAGACATACATTAAACTACACACCCTAAATAACAGACTCAACTGAAACCACCAAGCAAAAAGAAAGAAAAGCCTAAAACCACAAAATGACCTACGAGAATCGCCGGTTGACGTTCCAACCCAACACAAAACCAAGAAGATATCCAACCCACCCTCATACACAGAACCAATCATAAGTCAACAACTTAGCTATTAAAGCAGTAACCTAAATTTAGAAAGGGCCAAAGTATAAATCCTTGTGCACTGGAACCACCACAATTTCATGCCAGTTTATCCGAAGCGAACTATTTCACCCAATTTGATGATACCTACTGTTGACTTTCCTCTCAGATATATGTTTTTAAACCATTGTAGCTGTATTTCCGGAATTCCCATTTATACATTTTTCTCAGAAGTATACGATGATCTATTGTATCAAATGCTTTTGTAAGATCCAATAAATAAGCGCAGATGAGTTTGGTTGTTTCTATATTCTTGTTCATATATTTTTTCCGTCAAACAAACAAGGGTTTCAGTTGTAGACCTATTTTTCCTAAAGCCAAATTGAAGGTCGTAAGAAATTGTATTCATATTAAGATATTCTGTCAAGCGCTTTCAAAAATAATTTTTTCAAAATAAATTTTTATAATTCGTTTGTGAAAGTGAGATTGGCCAATAGTTTCCGGGATCATTTTTATCACTCCACCTTTTGATGCACAGGCTGAGTACAATTGAGACTTTTAAAATTTCTAGGAAATTCGGGGAAAATTCCCGTGTGAAGGAGATGTTAAAGAGGTCTTTTTAAAGCGCGAGACGGTCAATTATATTCACGGCAATGCCATTTATGTTAAATCGTGGTTTGGAGACTGGGTTTAAAAAGACTCGGCATTTCTTATTTTTTAGTTCAGTGATTATCGTTTTGACTTCATGAAATACAACAATATTTTTTTGAAACCAGATCCTTATTTGCAATGAAGGTCTCAAATGCGGTTTGACTTGGAGGCCTGCCTACCGCAGTTGCTTACCACATGCCTTACAAAGATGCTATTGAGTCGGTCGGCCAATTCCTTTGTCCTTTAATTGTCTTCTCCTCTTATTTTTTAGTCGTTTTATTTTGATTGTTTTTGAATTATTTTTGTTGACTAATCTTGTTAATTAACCCCATGGTGTTAAATGAAAATCAACTACAAGGTTGCTACATTTACAATTTATTTGATTGCAATAGATACTCTTTTGTTTGATCCCATGTACGACTTCCTTAACAATATCTCATAATTATTATAATAATGAAAAGGGATGGTGCCTTTTTAATTTCTATAGAGTTTATGCTTTTGGTTTATAGAGTTTATTATACCAGGTGTAACCCACGGATTCTTAATCCCTTTTGGGCCTAATCTTTTGGTTTTTATTGGAAATGAAGTATTATAGCTCGTGTTTAAGGAGTCTAAAAAGCATTTAAATTTAGTATGTATGTCTATCTCCTCATTTTGTATGTATGAAAAATCTAACTCATTTATTTTATTTTTAAAATTTCGCCTGCAGTTTTCGTCATCACGCCTGTATTTTATAGTGGTAAGAGTTTGTGTTTTATCGATACGGAATTTTACAAGACAGGGATAATGATCCGAAATATCTGTCTTGATTACAAAAGATTTGATATCAACCTCAATATTGCTCCATATATGGTCAATTAAAGTTGGATTTCTGTTCTTAATGGTATTAGGCCTGGTTGGTACGGTTATGTAATTAATCATTCCATTTGACATCATTAGATTTGATAAAGCATTGTTCCCAGAAGAGGAACTATTATTACCTAAATCAATGTTGAAATCACCGGCAATTATTACCTTTGTATTACGCAAGTATGTTTGCATTATAACTTCGAGAGATTTTATGAATTCCCTTTTCGACGCATTTGGGGGTCGGTATAAGCCCACTATTATCATATTAAAATGATTTTATGTCACAACCGACGGCAAAAGTTCCTATGATGTCGCTCGATTTGTGAGGAATCTACCTTTGTTGTTATCGCAAAATGTATCATTTTTTAACGTAAAAGAGAGATTCCCCTCCTCTTTTATTTCCCGGTTCTAACAATATGGATCCCTTATATCCTGCAAGTGTTTATTACAGCTCCTTTCATCTGTAGTCATTAAGAAAAATATTTCGCTGAGCACGAAGCATCGGGATAATATTTGATAGCCTTAAATAATTAAGGAAAATCTTCGTTAATGTTTATGAATACTTCTTACGTTAAGATGTAACAATGCAAAATTTTCTTTTCAGTTGGTATATTTAATTTGATTTTTTTAATAAATCCGGAGAGATATATTCAGAAATTGATTCTTCATTATTAAGAGAATTCGTCCCAACTTACAGCTGCATTCATATTTAACTAATAATAAAAATAATATTAAAATAATTAATAATAATAATAATAATTAATAGATAATAATTAATAATAATAATAATAATAATAATATAATAATTAATAATAATAATAATAATTAATATAATTAGATAATAAATAACAATTGATAATAATAATAATATAATAATAATTAATATAATAATAATCAATTAATAATAATTTAATAATAATAAATAATTAAATAATAATAATAATAATATAATAATAATAATAATACATTAATTAATAAATAATAATAATAATAATAAATAATAATAATAATAATAATAATAAATAACTAATAAAATAATAATATTAAATTAAGAGAAGAAAAAGAAAAGAATATTATATGAATGCGGAAAGAAAAATTAAGAAAATATACACAATTTAACATTATTCAAATTCATATATATCAATGCTAGTATTCTAGTTAACGAGTGATTTATCTAAGCTGCCCCAAATGTGACCATATTTCGTCCTCACATACATAATAATAATAATATAATAACTATAATAATAATAATTAATAATAGATAATAATAATAATAATAATAATAGATAATAATAATAATAATAACATAATAATAATCAAATAATAATATAATAAATAATAATAATAATCAATAATAATAATATATAATAATAATAATAATAATAATAAATAAATAATAAAAATAATAATAAATAATAAATACATAATAATAATAATATATAATACATAATAATAATAATAATAATAATTAATAATAAATTTAATAATAATTAATATTAATCTCAATAATAAATCAAAATAAATACATAATATAATAATTTCTTAAAGAGAAACACAAATGACATGTTCAGGTAAACCTGGAACAAATCACGAGACAAATTTTTAAATGATATGAAAGTGGAAACATCATGTATAAAGCTAAAAGTAATAGGAGCTATTGAATTTTAGATTTCCAGATGATTATAATATAAATTGACAACTCATACTATGGAGTACACTACAGAACTGTAGTTCAAGCAGACAATCGACAGACAAAATTGATCAAAATTCTTGTTAGCCTTTCTCTTTCGTAGGAACTGAAACATGGATGATAAAATGCATACTGAACACCTACATGTTGTCACAATCATTTGTATGTAAGATAATTCTTAAATACAATCTGGCCTACTATTCAAAAACAACAATATGAGTTATGAATCTTTCATTTGATATTTTAATGCACATAAAAAAAAACATTATTATGAGTGAAGATTATCTATTTTGTACTTTTTTACCAACCAATCCTTTCTTAGCTATTCACTAAAATTAAAACATCAATATTTTTTAAAAACGTTATTAGCAAAATCTTTTACTTTTCTTACTTGAGAAATAAATTTTTCATATTTATTAACCGATAAATTTCAATTATCAATATTTTTCAATGACGTCATTTTAGATTCATTATAAGTATACTTTTTTGATACATTGGCTTCTATACTTATATTGTATAATCAAAAACAGAATGATAAACGGCTTGTGCTAGCATCGTGAGTGAGGAAGAGAAGAGGGAAGAAAATATTGCGTAGTGAAAATTGGCAAAAGGAATAAGATTTACGGAAAGGTAAAGACCATAGAAACCAAACATGATCAAGAACGTTGCGAACTAGCAATGCGACCCCCTATACACTGAGGTGAGCCACAAGATACACCAAGCTTTGTATAGTTTATGTTTTGGAAAGTACACCTCAAGCCACAAATGCTATACTCAAATCTATCTATCATATCTATCTATCTATCTATCATCCTATCTATCTATCTATCTATCTATCTATTCTATCTATCTATCTATGTATATGCTATCTATCTAAATTTTTAATCTTACTTTTTTTACTATCACAAATTCACAGCTATCTATCTATCTATCAATTTTCCTCTTTATCGATAAAACTATATTACTATATAATAAATATAATATACTAATATATATATATAATATAATATATTATAACTATATATATTATATATATTATATATACTATATAATATACTATTATAATATATAGAGAACCGAACGACGAGAGAGAGGAAACGAACCGACACGAAGAGACGCAGGACGCAAAGAGCCGAGAGGAGAAGAGAGAAGATAGATAGACGAGAGAGGAAAGACGGCGCAGACGAGAAACGAGCGAGAGAAGAGAAGACAGAGACCGAGCACAGAGAGAAAACGAAGACAGAGACAGAGAAGAACGACCACTGACACCCCTGAGAGACGCACACGAAGAGAGAGAGAGACGAGACGAAGAGAAGAGAGACGAACGACGACGCAAGACACAAAACCCCAACAATATAAAAGAGAGACCACGACCGCAACCAGAAACACAAAGAACCAACCCGAGAAGACGAACACAGACCACACAACACGAAAAAGAGAACAGACCCACCACCCACACCACAACAACCCCACGCGAACACACACCAGAAAAAACCACACACAAGACCCCAAACAAACAAACAATGAGGAAGAAGAGGCGAGAAAATATGTGTAATTACAAAAATCAACTTCTACGAATATAAAAAATAAATTTAACATAACCTCCGTAAATAATGCATATGCTTTTAATGCATTCAATGAGTTCGCAACATTCTTCAAACGACCATTTCGCTTCTTCCAGAACAACATCTGGAGAAAATAATTCAATGGAGACTGCAGGATGATTCGGATGATTTCGTCATTAAGTAGACTGGAACCTCCATATGCCTATTTCATCTAATTTCGAAGATACCTGAAAATAAAATAGAATGACAATCATTTTTAAAACAGAATTGTGGATAATAAAACAAGAAATCTTGTAAATAATTCACGGACGTTATATTAAAAAGCTCACTCACCAACCCCCTAGGTAGGACTAACGCCCTGCCAGGTGGACCCAACGAGAAAGGTCCTTGGGTAGCTTGGGCCTAACGGCAAACGGGCCTATTGCGGTAGCCGGAGTTTTTACCACTATCAGCAACCACACTACCAATGTACTCATTAACGTCTGAGTGGGACGAAGCTAGAGATAATAAAGAATAGCACATTCTCTCGCTCCAACCCAGTCTCGAACCTGGGTCTCCTCACCTGCTAAGCGAGTGCTCTACCACTGAACTAGGAGTGCTCTAATTTCGTTATATTTCAAGGTAAATTAAATAAAATTCCTTCCTACCTCTTCATATTCCATATCGTAAAAGCCTTCGAGATGAAGCCCTTTTCCAAAATAATAAACTCCCTTATCCAAACTTTGTCTCTCAGGAGGGAGCTTGAAAAATTCGTCAAAATTTTGAGACAGTAAATAATAGTTAACATGATAGAGAACTTTTTTGGCATAATATAGTTTTGTTAAATCAGTTTCCCTGAAAGGTATATATAATATATATATATATATATATATATATATTATATATATATATATAATATTTATATATATAATATATACATAATACTATATATATATATATATATATATATATATCTATAATATATATATATATATAGATATGTATATATATATATATATATATACTATATATATTATATATTATATATATATATATATATATATATACTTTTACTTTACTTTCTCACCCCTGACCACCCTGTCTTCAGAGCAGCTATACCGCATCCAAAAACCCCGCCTCAGCAACCGGCTTCGTCCACAGATCATTAAGGGCTGAAATGTTCAAGATTACTCTGGGTAGAGAGTTAGATTGACAGGTGAGTAGAAAGTGATATATGTTTCCTGGTATCTGGTTACAGTTTGTAGTGGTTTGGATGAGGTTGAATCTGTATTTTTAACATTGTAAGTTTGGTGGTGGCCGCATCTTAATTTGCCAAAGGATGACTGACTAGTTCTTGGAAGAGAGTTGAATTCTGGTGCTATTTCTGGTGGATGTTAGTTTAATATGTTGTTTGGTGGTCTGCGTTTTAGGTAGCCTTCTGTTAGAGTTGTGTAGATTTGATTGGGAGCTTAGGTAATGTGTTATTCAGGATTTGTTTGTAAAGTAGAGCTGGTGAAGAAGAAGGTTGTTTAAGTTTGTGGTGGATGGGATTGGATAGGGCATTATGGCATGGATGTTGGGGTGTTTGAGTTTTGCCAAAGAATTGTGTGCCTATTATATCCAGGTGTATGTCTATTCATAGCATTTAGGTTTCTTCGTGTAAGTGTTGTTGTGGTGTTGTTGATGAACGTCCTGTTATGATTCGTAGTACTTTGCTTTGTGTTGTTTGGAGTTTCTTTATGTTATTTTTAGTCAGTAGTTGGTGCCAAGTTGGAGAGTGGTATATATATATATATATATATATATATATATATATATATATATAATAATATATATATATATATATATATATATATATAATATATATATATATATGTATTTATATATATAATATATATATATATATATATATATATATATATAATATATATATATATATATATATATATATATATATATATATATATATATATATATATATATATATATATATATATATATATATATATATCGAATATAAAAAAAAATAAAAAAATAAAACAAAATTAAAAATTACAACATTTAAAATATTTTTAAAAAATCTAAAATATGACAAAATAAAATTTGAAAAATTAAAAATTGAAAATAATTTAAAGCTACACCCTGAAGAAAACGTCAGATGAAACTTCTCTAAAATAAAAATAAAGTGTAAAATTAAAAATAATTTTTATGTTGCACCTTTATAAGAAAACGAGATATAAAATGGAATAAAATAAAAACTAGAATAAAATTAGAAAATATAAAATGTAAAAATGAATATAGAATGAAAATTAAAATAGAAAATGTAAAATAAAATTATGATAAAAATATAAAATAGAAGATGTAGAATAAAAATGGAATAAAATTATATAATATACAAGTTCCGTTTTAAAATTTGAGCCATTGAAATGAAAAAGTTTTTGTGTCGCTGAAACGGAGAAAGTATTGGGAAGTTAAAAAAAAAAAAAAAAAAAAAAAAAAATAAACGGTCATGTGGCGTTGAGACAGAAAAGGTATGGTGACATGAAATTCAAAAGATTATATAAAGTTAAAAAGGTGAGGTCGTAGGCCCCTGAAGCAGGAAATGCATGGGAACATGAAATTGAAAGAGAGGGTTTTAGGCAGTTAAAGAAAAGAAAAAGGGTAAACGAATGAGAATCTGAAACAGAAAATATATGAAAACGTGAATCGGAAAAGGTTTTTATTTAGAAAGGTTAAGTTTAAGGTTAAGGAAAGGGAGGTTAAAAGGGAAAAGGCAATGATATATTGAAAGGAAAAAGTTTGGGTCTTTTAAGAAAAAAGCTTAGTCGCTAAAAAAGGAAGTCTTTGACTTCCGACCTTTATAAAGGAAAAGGTTCCTAGCCTTTTCGGCCCCTAAAATGTGAACGTTTAAGAGTCCACCGACACCTAAAGGAAAAGGTTTCGAGGCTCTTGTCTCTTAAAACTGAAAATGATTTCGGTTCTGTCGGCCCTTAACACAATTCTTCGGGCCTCTTGGCTCGTAAAATGGAAAAGGTTTCAGGGCCATCCAAACTATTAATTATAGGCATTAAGCCTCAAAATCTCTCAGAAAAGAGCGAAAAATAATTGGTAATAATAATAAAAAACTTTTAGCGCATCCATGTCCCTAATAAGTGATTAGAACCCCAATTTGAGGCATTAAAGTACCCAGGTTTAGTTAAAAAGCTCACAAATGGTCTTTTCCATCTCCCTACTTACAAAAGATAAGTTACTATACTTTCACTACTGGTAGCTCCAGGCGATCTCGCAGGCCTTTAATATATTTATATATATATATAATACATATATATATATACTATAGATATATATACCACGTATATATATAATATAATAAATATATAATTATATTAATAATATATAATCATATATATCATAGATATCATACTATAATAATAACCACAATAATAACAATATTAAATATACCTATACTATATATTACCCTTCGTCTTTCACACTAATAACGCAGCGAAGTCATGAGAAATAAGTAAAGGATCCCACCCCAACATTTCCCCTTAGCCTACTGCAATTTCAAAAAAATTAAAGAAGATAAAATGGACAGCAGGAAAGTGATAGCTTTTGAAATTGTATAATTCATAAGCTACAGAATGTGAAATATGTATAAATTTGAATTGCTTACACTCACGACCAGAGGGTACTTCTCCACTATTTTCATGACATTTTTCCTATACTCTATATACTTATTACTCCTTCCAATCGATCTTTTTTCCAAGCAGAGGCCATCTCTTGAAAAAATCTAACTATATATATATTACACTATTATATATATATAGTATAATAATATACAATATAAATATATATATAATATACTATATATATACTATATATATTATATATATATATATATTAATATATATATATATACAATAATATATATATATACATAATATATATACTATATATACCTAAATATATATATATATATATATAATACACGTTATGAATAGATTACTATTAACAAAAGTTATCTCATTCCATCGATATAGTATATCTAGAATATATAAATATATATAGTCGTTTTTAAAGATGAAAAGATAATGGAAATTGAAGTTATCAAAAAATCGGGATGCGCAAGGCAATAAAATGTGTTTTGATAGTTTGGAAAACAAAACTAGGCACTGCTTATTTCTTTATTAATGATTTCATAACGTTCTATCTTACAATTACACAATTTGTTTTATTCAATGTTAATTTAAGAGTAATGTTTAAAACTTTAAAGAATTTATTATTTTAAATTGACCCATTTATATTATAATTTTTGTACCGATGACAGAGCTATAGATTGCTACTGCCTTGGCATCTCAAACCTTACTGCCGAGCCTCGGGCTTTTCCAAGCTTTAAGCTCATAACGAAAAACATTTTAGACCTTCTAGTACCAATTAACCAATTTAAGGACCAATGGATTTTATACCCAGTTTAAATATTCTTAAGTTACGATTCGCTTAGACTCGTCTCATATGAGCCCAGAGTCATATAAACAACACTTACAATATATTAGAGTGCCAAACGTTATTTGACGCTGGGTATACTTGGTGCCTCTACAAGTGCCTTATCACCCCTTCTGACAATTTTTATAAAAGGTTTAGGATAGAGGAGAAAGTAAAGTGGCTACTAAAGATAAAGAGTAAAACAATAATTTTCACCTAAAATCATAGCGCTCCTGAGGAAGGCAACAATTTTTTAACCATTTTTGTGGAACACCTTTATCATAGGCATTTTTAACATCTGGAAAAAAAGATTGGTTTTTTATTATTGTTATTATTATTTTTTATTCATTTTTTAATGTCTTCTTGGTTCATGACCAACAAAAAATGCTAGTATGTTGTAGAAAAGATTGTTGAGGTCAGAGTCTTAGTTAACTGCGCAGCATTACAGAGTCAGAGCTAGAGTGAGTCAGAGTAAGAGTCAGAGTCAGAGTCAGAGCTAAAGCAGTGTTAAAGCCAGAGAGAGCGTCATGGCTAGAATGCGCCACAGTCAGAGATAAAAGTAATAGCTAGAATGAGCCAGAGTCAGAGATAAAGCCATAAATAGAGTCAGAGCTAGAGTGAGTCAGAGTTCAGAGTCAGAGCTAGAGTTAAGGCCATAGACGAAGTCATAGCTAGAATCAGAGTTAAAGAAATACACAGAGTCTGAGCTCGACGAGACAGAGTTCAGGTGAAAGCATCTATAAACAAAGTCGAGCCAGTCTAGAGTGAGTAGAGACAGAGTCTGTTCCTTTGAGCCGCCCCCACTGATTCAACGTAAATAATAAAAGCTTGGACTTATTTAGATTTCCGAATCTCCCCAACCCCGGGTTATAAAAAAAATCGAAATATAAAATAGAACTCCGAAAAACCGCCCTAAGCGTAGAAAAAAATAAATACATGCCCAATTAAAAAAGGGGGGGGGGTATTGAATGTGTAGAAGGGTCTAACTTTTAAAACGCTTTTCGTTCAAGTATTTGGATTTCCATAACTTGCTGCAGTCATTGTATATACAGAAATTGAAATCTTTTAACATACATTTGAATCAAGGATTAAGTGCATTGGTGATAAGGTGAAGTGTTACCCGAATATGTGTTGCGTTATCAAATCTCATTATGGAAGTTTGCCTCGAGATGTTGCCATTTTGAGTCTTTAATTAAATTTCTAGGATATGGTGGATTGTCATGAAATCTAACGCGTTGAAACTCGGTGAAAAGATTATAATCAGCGTATATAAAGTCCGATGTTTTATTATTATTATTATGATTATTAATTATTATTATTATTATTATTATTAGTTTATTATTATTACATTATTATTATTAGTTATTATTATGTTATATTAGTATTTCTTTGTGTATTTGTTTTTATGTAGTTATTATTATATTATTTTATTATTTTTATTGAATTATTAACTTATTAATGATTTTATTATTATTATTATTATGATTATTGATTATTATTATTATTATTATGTATTATTATTATTATTATTATTATTATTTATTATTATTATCTACTATTATTAATGGACAAGAAATTTATACCGCAAAGAATTATTGAAGTTTTTTTTAACATTTTTAGAATTTGAAAAAGAATGAAGTGAACAGTATCGTTTTTTTTTTTTTTTTTTTTTTATATTTTTTTTTTTTTGTTTTTTTTTTTTTTCTTAGTAGTACCTACAAGGGATATTACAGTAAGAAGCTTATGCAGAACTGGATGTTACCGATTACCCAAATCCGTCAATATCTTTCCCACCTATCAATCCTTTTCTTTCTGGTTCTCTTTCACAAACTCATCTCTGGTATGTGTAGAAACAAAAAATATCAGGTTCGTAACCTTTGGCTTCTGAGCTTTGCTTCTTACCTTTTATAACTTCATCCTCTAATATCTTCCAATGGCACAACTGCCTTCTTGCCTTTTGCTAAAGCTGAACTCGTTTCTCGAACATCGTTTACAACAGGGTTATGGAGTCGGTTCAATAAAATTTCCGACTCCACCCGTCTTGCAAATTAACCGAACTCCGACTCGACCGTTCTTCAAATTATACCCGACCTCGACTCGGACTTCGCCGACTTCCGACCTCCACCCTTTGAAATTGCCGACATGCCGATGTCCTGACTCCAACTTCTTTGAAAATTAAACCGGCTGCTTTGAAACTTACGCTCCGACTACCGAACTTCATCTGACTCTGACTCTGACTCTGACTCTCGACTGCTGATCTGACTCATGACTCTTATCTGACTCTGACTTAGCTGATCCGACTCCGATGCCACGTGCTCTGTAGAATTGCCGAGTCCGACTGCGATCACGACTACGCTGCTCTTGCATACCATACGGACTGACTCCGACTCGACATCCACCTGCGTCTCAAATTGCCGACGTCCGCATCCCTTTTCTTCAAAACGACTACCGACGTCCACGCCGACTCCGCGACTCGCACTAGCGCCGAGTCTGCCGACTACCGCACTAGCGCACAAGCCAACCTACAACGAAACCCTCTATTTTCAAATTAGACAAGATGGGGCTCTTTCCTTCTAGGTTCTCTGTGATAAAAACAGGACGAGAGACGTACGGTTCTGATAGTGTTTTTCCTGTGGTACTGCAAACACTCTGTCCTTCTCCGAGTTTGATACCCTGCCTATGGTAAACTATTTAGTCCCTGTCTTTGCCCGTTCGATTCCTTGGCTTCAAAACACGGGCAGTCGCTCCATTCGGTCTGTGGCCGACAAAAGGGAACTTACTCGATTCTCTAACTAGTCGCTGCTTACAAAATGGATTTATAATTTATTATTGAAGAAGCCAGTTTATTATCTACCTTAATTATGAATTTGTACAAAGTTTCAGAAATAGCTAGAGAAGATTATATATATATATATTAGTATTATATATTATATATAACAGCCGCGTCTAGGTCCCTAGCAGCATAGATGTGAAGGACGGTTGTATTAGTATATATTATTATTATTATATTTATGTATATAATTATATATAATTTTATATATATATATAGTATATGGTATATAGTATACTTTTTATTCGATATATATCTATCTATTTATAACTATATTTCTTTTTTTTTCATATATTTCATTCATATATTGTGAAATATATATATTATATATATATGTATACTATATTATATTATATAATACTTAATATAGTATATATATGTTGTATATATTATTGGTAACGATACAAATGCATGGCATATGAAGTATGTCTATGAGGGGCTAAGCCCCAGTACACAGGTACAATCGTGGAGTGCTGAGAATAGTTTATTTTAAATTAAGTTTTACCAATAATCACAAGTTGTTACAATGATTACGTCAACAATTGTACTCTGGCCAGTCATCTTTGCTTTTCGTGGTATTATTTTCTGATGGGGTCTGTTTTTAATCTTTTCATAATAATAATAATAATAAATAAGCTAAAAAAAAATATATTAATATAAGATAAAAATATTTATGAAAATATATTTAAAAATTAAAAATAATAAATATAAGTATATATAATCAGTAATAATACATGAATAGAGATCAGATAATAGAATCATCGTAATTATATTAATTAAGTCTATGACTCGCGAAAATAATGGAATAATCGATAATAGATGTATGATATTAGCAGTCACCAATTTAATAAATATCAGTTTCTGGACAGGGCAAACTATTCGATGCATAGTTTCAATTAAGGTGAAATCTTCAAGTAATTAATTATTTATTTATTATTACATAATTAATATATATTGTATATTTATAATTAAAATTCAATATAATATATTATTAATTCAAATAATACAACAGTCATACGGGGTATAAAATCATATAATAAATATTTGGTAATTTATTTGAAAATGCGGAATATTGCGTACTCTGTTGTCGATATAAATCACAAAAAGACTTGACTTATCGTAGCCTTTTTTCCGTTTCAGACGACAACATCTCGATTACCATCATAACCTTATGGAGGTGTTTCTTGTCCTAACTGCATGCACTATTACCTTAAAGTAATAAGAGGACAACAGACTAGATTTGGTTTGTGACTCGCTGCGACGAGCAGAAGACATAATTGCCTCGCTACGCACCTAAATCTACACAGAAATCGCTAACCTAGTTAAAAAGAATCGGAGTAAGAAATTGAGAGTGCTGGCATCTTAAAGCGAGCCTGTTTCGAATCATTTATTATATATATATAATAGTATATATATACTGATGTATATATATATTATATATAGTTATATATATATATATATATAAGTATATAGTATAAAAATAATATACTATAATATTTAAACTATAAGTAATGATATATATATATAGTTATATATATTAGTATTAATATATATATATATATATATATTATATATTATATATTATATTAATTATATATATATATATATATATATTATATATATATATAGTATATATTATTATCATTTAATATATATATATAGTATATAATATATATATATAGCTATATACGTACTATGTAATTAATATAATGTCTGACTTTTTATATTTTTTGGGTCTCACTAAGGCAAGTTAGGCGGCGGTTGGGTGCCTACCTCTGCCTACCCCCAAAAAGCGCGCCACGGAATATAATTATATATATAATATATCATTTATATATATATGCTATATATATATATATATTAATAGTGATATATAATACTATATAGTATATATGGACTATAGTATGTTAGATAGTATACATTATATATTCATATATAGTATATAATAATTATATATGATAGTTGATAAGTGCGTGTGTGTGTGAGCGATTGAGGATCTTTACAGAGATATCGTATGGCAAAATACGTCTGTTTGTGTCTTATAAATTAGTGCATGCATTAGAACACTACCATAGGGAGAGGAACAATTGTAAAAAAATCGATTCATTGAAAACATATTGATAGTATGCGACAGAGACTGAGAGTGAAATAAACAATTATTATTATTATTATTTGATTATTGACTTAATTATTATTAATATTTTTCAGTATTTTTATTGTAATTATTGTCAACAGATGAAGGCAGTTTTTTGATTAATATTCTTATTGCGCGGACTTATGTGAGTTTATGTAATAATAAAATGAATTGTAGAAGTATTATTAAATTATTTTATTATATTATTATTTATTTTGGCCAATATTATTTACTTTCTTTTCAACAATGCTGAATTATTATTATTGATTTTTATTGTAAGTATTATTATTATTATTATTATTATTATTATTATTATTATTATTATTATTATTATTATTATTATTATTATTATTATTATTATTATTATTATTATTATTCTGAAAAGAAAAAAGAGATCTTGAAAATAAATACTACGAAAGCAAAGGTGACTGGCAGAGTTACAATTGTTGACGTAAGCATTGAACAACTTATCATTATTAAAACTTTAATTTAAAATAAAATATTCATCAGCACTCACGTGTACCTGTGTACGTGGGCTTAGCCCCTCATAGACATATTCATATGCCATGCATTTGTAGCCTTAAACAATATATATATATATATAATTTAATTATATATAATATGTATATATATTATAATAATATAATATATATATATAAATAATACTAGAAAAAGCAGGATAATTTCTTTTGTTATGGTTAGTATAGTAATTTATTATATATACTATATATATGATTATATATATATATATATAAATAAATATAATACATATATATATATATATTATATATATATATTATATATTATACGTAGTATATAGATATATATATTATATAATTAAATATATATATATATATATATATATATATATATATATATAATATACTTAATCATTCTCTCTGCTATTTCTGAAACTTTGTACAATTCATCATAATTAAGTAGATAATAAAACGGCCTATCTTTCAATATAAATTTATTTAAATCCATTTTTTGAAGGGCAACGATAGTTAGAGTGATTAGAGTGGTTCTCCTTTTTTCGGCACAGACCGAATGAGCGCTGCCCGTTTTTTGAACCAAGGAATGGTCCGGGACACGGGAAAGACAGGGACTAAATAGTTTGAACCATGGCAGGTATCAAACTCGGGAAGGACAAGTGTTTTGAGTACCAAGGAAAATCACTACAAGAACGTACGTCTTTCGGTGTTTTTTTATCACATCTAAAGGGCAGAGACTGAGAGAAGAAAGAGCCCAGATGTTGTCTAATTTGGAAATTAGAGGGTTTGTATTGGGTTGTGGAGTCGGAGTCGGAGTCGGAGTCGGAGTCGCGGAGTCGGGGAGTCGGTAGTTTGTGAAGAAAATGGAGTCGGAGTCGGCATTTTGAGAGGTGAGTCGGAGTCGGAGTCGGCGTCGGTAGTTTTGACAGAGAATCGGAAACGTCGTAGTGCGGAGTCGAGCTGGCAATATCTTGAAGAGGTGGAGGTCGCCGGATCGGAGTCCAGAGTTCAGACTGCGCAATACCGCGGGGCGGCTCCGCCCGAGGTAAGAGTCAGAAAGTCGAGTTCAGAGTCAGAGTCAGAAGTCAGAGTCAGAGTCCAGAGTCGGAGTCGAGTCCGGAGTCGGTAATTTTCAAGAGTCGGTAATTTTCAAAAGAGTGGAGTCGGGAGTCGGAGTCGGAAATTTCAAAAGGGTGGAGTCGGAGTCGGAGTCGGAGTCGGAGTCGGTAATTTTGAAGACGTCGGAGCTGGAGTCGGAGTCGGTAATTTTGAAGAGGATGGAGTCGGAGTCGGAGTCGGAAATTTTTGAACCGACTCCACAACCCTGGACTTAACCACTATGTACTGTTTGAAACAAAGATTTACTCTGCGAGTTTAAAGCTAACATACTCAACTGTATACAATGAAAAAATAATCAAAATTCATCCATAACTTTTCATTGCATAACAAAGTTAAGAAAAACACATTTTTCAAAAGTGAAATTCTATTTAAGAAAA
>JABUQX010069716.1:37500-43130 GCA_015478945.1 Trachelipus rathkii | reverse complement strand
TTGTTTTTTGTTACGAAGAGATTACCCCCACCTTTACGACGCCCTCGCTAGGCCACAAGGATTGCGGTATCGTGTTGACATTTGTTCCTAGTTGATATTGGTTACCTCGACAGGCTAGGGTTGGCTGTTGGTTTGCTTTCCTTCTTTCCCTGCCAGCTCTGTTCTGGTGGAATTCTCTTCGCCATTTCTTCTGCATCCTGCTGAATTTAATCCCCCCTCGACTTTTAAGAGCCTTGCGCTGTTGCTCATCTGAGTAATTTTGATGCTAAGAGGGCAACTTGTTGAGCGTACTACACCCCTTCCTTGAATAGGGCTTCGCCTGTCCGTGAGTGGTGGTTGACAACTGTAAAAAAAAAATCCTTAGGTGGCGATATGTGGACAACATTTGAACTAAATCCCCTTACTCAATTCCCATCCAAAATCATTTAGATTATCCAGAAAAAGGCCACTCTTTCAGACATTACCTCAGGGATGGACCATATGTCGCAAACACACATACTTTTGAGGTATCTAATTTGCAAAACTTTAAAATTTAAACTTCTTAGAATTCTAAGGCACGTCCACACCACAAAATTACCATGCTCTTCTACCACCCAAGTGGCTTCATTTTTCAGTAATTGCAAATCTTTCTATCCCCCTCTCATGGTTCTTTAAACACAACACAAAAACAAACATGTTCAAACACGCACACCACAGCATTTTTCAACGTTTCCTTCCGATCTTTTGTTTTCAGTCACAGCTAGGCAAAACATCAAATTTTTTTGCCCTTTTCTAATGCATCCCCATTACCCTCCATCCTCTTCTCCTCAAACATTTAT
The DNA here is from genome assembly GCA_015478945.1 of Trachelipus rathkii. NCBI lineage: Eukaryota > Metazoa > Arthropoda > Malacostraca > Isopoda > Trachelipodidae > Trachelipus > Trachelipus rathkii. The sequence goes on along the minus strand of JABUQX010069716.1, from coordinate 42,312 downwards.
CATTTCCTCTTAAAATTCCATTGTCATCCATTACGATTCATAACATTTTCGCCGAAGATGGGACGGCCGCTTACGGCTCACGACCTTTTTGGAGCTATGATGCAATTCTGGCAACAAGATTAAAGTTGGTGGGTGGGGCAGGCCAAGCCCAACTAACCCCACTATTCACTTATAGAGTACCGGAAACTGAAACATGGCTTACCCAGATTTTAAGCAGCGAATTTATTGATTTGTATAATAATTATTCATTTGATTTCATATTTAAAAAAGTGACTCTTTTGATCTTAACAAAACAATTGAATCAGCCGTTTTGATGATGGAAGCACGTGGTTGGAATAAACAGGGAAAAATAGCGAATGGTTGTTATTACAAAGTAATTATTTCAACTTTATGATGGAGCTTATCGAACTTTGGAAGAAATTAGAATTTTAAAATTCCTAATTTTAATTGAATGAATCATTTCATCAAAAACCAAACGGGACCCTGTACCACGGCCGCACTCTTGTTTTGGTTTAATTTTTTCTAAAGAAACGTTGTTAAATTCGGGGGCATGGCACGGGAAAATAACAAACCTTATAGGAATTTAAGGGGAATTCCCTTTAAACGTTTTGGGACCATGCTGAGCATTTTTTTGGCGTTTCAGGGGGTGTCAAATGTATGTACGTCTATAGAAAACTTTGAGCATTTCTTACGTGTCGTGAAAAGCAAACAAAAATGTAAGGAAACGAAAACGCTTTTTTAATTATTTTTGTAATAAAGTGTGAAGGCTTCTTTATTAAAAAGTAAAGTCTTTTGAATTTTAATTCAAAAAAAGGACGGTATCGTTGTTTTGTCATTTGTAGCGTCGCTGGATAAGGGAAATTGGCTCAAACTCAGTTTTAGGACGAATTTCGTGCAGTAACGAGCTTTTGTTAACAAACATTTGGAATCGGCTGTTGTGATGGACCACGTTTTGTGTGGAAAAAAAAAGAAAAAAGGAAAAAAAAAAATTATTTCTAGTTCTTTCTTATATTGAATTCAGGTCAAAGAACTTTCGTTTGGAAATTGCCTCACGTTATTTTATCAAGGCACAGAAGATAAACTTTGATGTATTATTTTACTGGAGAAATAGTAAAAAAATGGAATTATTTTTGAATTTTCAACATAAAAATAAAAAAGTTATTAACACTCAACCCTACTCCTTACTTAATGCCATATATAATCTCACAAAAGTAACACATAAAGCCTTCAACCTACATAGAAACACACCAACCCCAACTATAAATTAGCAACCCTACTCCTTACTTAAGGCCATATATAATCTCACAAAAGTAACACATAAATCCTTCAACCTACATAGAAACATAAAAATTAATTTTTTACAATTCTAATACATTTCACACCACACAAAATCTACCTAAAGCTCTCTTACCACAGTCGCTCATTTCAGGAATTGCACCACTCTTTTTCCTATCCGCCTCTTCCACTTTCTTAAACACAAACATACAAACCACACTTTTCACACCCACAAACAACTTCATTTTCCACCGTTTCTTTCCATCTTTGTTTTCGGTCACAGGCGTAGCAAATTCCAAATTTGCGATTAAAATGATTCTCAACGTCTCTCCTCTTTCTCCTCAAAATTTATTCCTTCTGGACATTTCCTGTATCATACGGACTTCATACATTTTCGCCGAAAAGAATTTTGGAACGCGATTACGGGGCGATCAACACCATTCTCTGAGGGCTATGCATAGCATTCTGGCAAAGATAAAGTGGGTAGTGGGGCAGCCAAACTAAACTTACCACCATTTCTCCTTAGTTGCCTTCTACGACACGCCAGACATACGATTTCGGCAAGTTTTTTTTTTTCCACACACAACCATAGGGATATAAGGGATTTGGAATGTCTTGTAAGGGATGTTGGTTCTAGAAGCAAAGTGGGTGTGGATTATAAAGTCATCGTGTATTAATGTGGATTAAAAAGATGGTGGTCTTCAAAGATGTTGTCTGGTGAGGCATGGGAATTGTGATTACTAAAAACGCAGGACAAGGGGAAAGGCAAAACCATTTAGGGCCACTGGGAATGTGTAATTGGAAATTGAGGTATAATACCGTATAAATATATATTAATTATATATATATATATAATAATATATATATATATATATATTATATATATAAAAATAATAATAATATTTATAAATATTATAATATTATTGTATATATTTTGCGTTTTTTAATATTATCAAAAAAAATTTATAATAAATTTGTCAATTATGAAAAATCCGGGGGGCAAATTAAATCGGGGCCAAAAAATTTTGCCGGATTGCCGGATTGGAAAACGAATTGGCGAATTCGGAGGAAAAAAAATTATGCCGAATTTTTTGGGGGCCGGATGGGGGACGATGACGATGGACGAAATTTAATCGTTTCCCCATTCCATATAAAAACCATGGGAATCGGGATTCAAGGCAAGGTATTCCTATATTAACTAATTGATTACCCTTTATAATGGTTTAAGATTTCTTGTGGAAAATACGGATGTATAACCTTGGCTAGAAGCATTAAAAAGGGGGCCCCAGGTAACTTAAACCATGGTGAGTGCCACAATACCATTATAAAAACAATGGGCCAATCCAAAACCTTTCCTATAAACCTTAAAAAAAAAAACAAATTAGGGTAAGGAACACGAACTGCTAGAAAATTATAATGCGGTGGCGGGATGCGGGACCTCACTTTCTTAGGCAACATACAAAATGGATTTGGATAACTATCATATTATATATAATATTTAAATATTAATAAATTAATTAAAATATATATATTTTAATATATATAATATATATATATATATATTTATTATATATATTTTATAAATATATTATGAAATAATAATATTATTAATATTATATCAAAATTAATATATTTAATATATATATATTATATATTTATAAATAATTAATATATATATATATATTATTAATAATAAAATATATTAAATAATTAATATTGGGGCTAGTATTATTGGCTGAGGGAAAAGGATTTTGAGGGGACCAAAAAATTTTTCTTTTAAAGGCTTTCAAAAAAAATTTTTCTGTTAAAGGGTTTAGGAAAAGAAGAGGTTAAGGGTTTTTTAAAGAAAATTCTTAGTGGGCAAGCCTTCTGAAAATTTATTGCCAAAGCCGGCCACAAAAACAATCTAAAAAACTTTCAACTTTTTAAATTAAAACTTCTATTGAACTAGAATTTTTTTTTGGACTTTAGGAAAAATTTTGGATTTTTCAAAATCGTCACTAATCTTTATTAATTAACGACTTTTAACTTAAGCCCCATATTACATATATTAGTACATGGGGGTACTATAAAACACAACTCAAAAAGGGAAAACACAAAAAAAAACAAAACCACTCTTGTATTTTGCTGTATTTGTTGAATTAGAGCAAATTAAGGAAGAAACCAATTCATGTCAAATACCATCAAATTAAATATTGAGAAATATGGCATTAATTACCATTAAAAATTATTTTGATTTTAGGGAATTCTTTTTAAAATTTGCAGAAAAAACTTGAAAATATTGAGAAGAATTTTTTTTGCCACTTTTTTTGGGTCACTTGAGCCAAAATACATCAAAAGTCTTGCAGAATATGGCAAATATGAAATTTAATTATGGCAACAAATTTCAATATATGTTTTTTTATACCAAATTTTGGGTTGGAAGTTTCAATGGGCAGCCCAAAACACCACACATACTGTCAAAAGTTGAACCTCAAAAAAACCACCAGTGCACCAAAAAAACACCACTTTCAATTATTCTAAAAATCAGTAAGCATATGCATAATAATTACTATTAACATGTTTTAGGGCTGCTTTATAGGTTAAATATTTTTTTTGCAGTAAAAAAAAGCAAAAAACAAAAAGGGTACACAAAATAACACCATGTGTACACAAAAAAACACCATTCTCAATTTGATATATATATATATATATATAAATTATATATTTTATGATATATATTATATATATATATATATATATATATATATATATATTTATATATATATATATATTTATATATGATAATTAATATATATATATAGCACAGTAAGTATAATAGTAGTACTATATACCGATTATATATATATATATTTACTGTTATATATATAGCCTATTGGCCCGGTTTTATGGCCAAACTCTCTGTGAGGCTGTGGGGTGTGGTCTAAATTTAAAAATGGGGACTCGGGGAAAAAAATAATAATATTAAATAGCCATATATAATATAAAAATATATAAAGGTATGGGTTTATTATACATATAAATTGTATAATATATTATAATGATTTAATATTAAATTATTATATAATATAATATATATATATATTTATTATTATATAAATATTTATTATATATAAATAATTATATATTTATAACCATAATAATAATAATATATATTAATATTATTTATTTATATATTAATATTTTATATATTAAAATATATATTACACATTTGAGTATATAATAATATAATTTTAAAATTATATTTTTCTTCTCGTTTTATTTGGAATTAATGGCCACCAAAATAGGGAATGTGTTTTTTGTGTACCCATTTTTTTTTTCTTTTTTTTTTTTTCACCTTTTGGGGGAGTAGTAACTATAAGCCAGCCCCCTAAACCATAGTTTATGTTAAGTATTTTATTTATGGATATGGGCTTCTTGGATTTTATAGAATTAAACTGGAAAAAATTGGGTCCTTTTTTAAGGGGTGGTGTTTTTTTTGTGTTGTTGGCCACTGGGTGGTTTTTGTATACGAAAAAAAGTTTTTAAATTTTTTTT
>JABUQX010069716.1:22500-32500 GCA_015478945.1 Trachelipus rathkii | reverse complement strand
GGTTGGTGACAACTTAAAGAAAAATTCTTGAATGGGCAATATGTGGCAAAATGAAACTGAATCTCCCTATTCCCCCCCCACATCCAAAAACAATTCATTCAGGATTATTCCAGAAAAATCGCACTCTCTTCAACAGTAACCTCCAGATGGACCATATGTCGCAAACCACACAAATTTTGACCTTTTCAAACTTCCTTTAAAAACCTTTAGATCTAGTACTCACATACACAAAATCTACCATAGCCTCTACAACAACTCACTCATCAGAATTGCAAATCCTTCTATCCCCCTCTCATTCCTTTTCCACAGCAACACAAACACATTTCCACACCACCACCACAACCACCTCACTTTCACGTTTCTTTCATCTTTTGTTTTCACAGTCAGCAGCGAGGCAAATCAAATTTTGCCCTTTCATAAATACAAAATCCATCACCTCCTCTCCTTCATTCTCCCTCATCTCGCTCAACATTATCCTCTGAGACGTCATGATACAGATACGATTCATAAACATTTTCGTCCGAGGATAGAAGGCGCTTACTATGCGATTCACGGACCTTTCGAGGCATGCATTAGCATTCCTGGCAAAAAAGAATAAAAGTTGATAGTCAGCCTAACTACCACCGTCCCTTAGTAGCCTTCTACGACACTCAGGATACGATGTGGGCAATTTTTCTCCCCCTACACGTATGGGATATAAAGGGATATGATAGTCTGTTTAAATGTTGTCTAAGAAGAGGCGGGTGTGGGATATAAGTTATGTGAGTATCATAATTACCTTGGCTGGAGAAAGAGTAGTGGAATATGAATGCATAACAAGGAAAGGCGACCGATTAGGGCACTGGAATGGTATAATACATAGCAAAATGGGATATATATCATTAGGGTGCACCGGAAACTGAAATTTTCGGTTCCGGCCGGGAACTGGAAAATTTCTCGGTTTCCCAGCGGGAACCGGAATTAAGCCGGAACCACAAAAAATTCCGGCCAGGATCCGGCCGAAACCGGATCTATGAACTTCCCTTTAACTATAAAGAATGTTTAAGGGAGATACATTATAATTTTGTCAAATATTAAAATCTTTTACCTACCTTTCAGTATGTATAATATATTTATATATATATATATATATATATATTATATATATTATATTAGTAATTATATAATATATATATATATATATATATAATATATATATAGTATATAAGATTATTCATTAATTTGATTACAGATTTGTCGCAATAATAACCCTCACAAATTTTTTTTTAAAATGCATGATTTCGTTAAAAGATTTTTTATTATTATAATGTTACAAAAATTCATTATAAAGAGTGTAAAATGCCACAAAAAATAAAAAACAAGGTAGTCACCAAAAAAACATCTTATACAATGCCACACTCATCAATCAAAAAAATATGGAAAAATCATCACCGAAGAGAAGATCTGGAAGTCAAAAATTTGGATAGTAAAAAGGGAGAATCCTGTATTTTCTAGAACACTGCACACCCCAAAATAGCGAAAGATCGAAGCGGTGTTGAAACAAGTGAGTCTTTGGGAAAATTTCTTCCCCAAAAATTGGTGGGTGTGTTGATCTGGAAAATATCCAATGACCCAAATCACAGCAATTCTTCAGAAATAATAAATTTTATTGCAATGAGTAACCAGAAATTCACAATCACTGAAGAGCCAGGGATCATTCAGAACTTGATTGTCCATCTTCAACCAAAATATTTTATTTCTAGTAGAAAATATTTTTGTAGAGAGATGATGTTACCAACTTCATACAGTAAATTGAGATCCAGCAGTATTCGAGAAGTTATCCAAGGCTGATCAGATATCATTTACTACAGATATATTGGATAGTAAATATTTCAAAACGATCGTCCATTTATTTCTTTAACTACTCACTGGCTTACGAGACAGTTTGAAAAATTGGACTATGTTTCCAATTGATATATATATATATATATATATATATATATATATATATATATATATATAGATATATATATATATATAATATATATATTATATATATATATATATATATATATAATAGTATATATATATATATATAATGTAAAATGGGGGAAAATGGGTAATTTTTGTATTATACCAACTAGTTTCGGGTGAATTACACGTCTACCCATTATCAAGGTTTGGACTATATTTGCAATAAAATTTAACAAAATTTTAAATAAATAATATATAATATAGTATATATATATATATATATGTATATATAATATATATATATATATATATGACTATCATATATATAATATATATATATCTATATATATATATATTATATATAAAATAATATATATATATGTATATATAAAATATAATTTAGGATTTTAAAATATGAATTTAATGAGTATCTTATTATCCTATATTTGAGTAAATTGAGTAAACTTTATTTTAATAATACTGTAGGTATGTAATCACTGGTATGATGTGTATGAAAACTACACAAGGCTACCATTATATTTTGTTAAAGATGAGCTATTGGGTTATTGCAAAAATAAATCCCTTCCTGCAAATTTTAAACTTGATTCAAGTACAGTTAGTAATTCGTTCGGCCGAATTATTGAAAAATTCCGGCCGAACCGGACCGGGAAAAAAAGTTTCTGGTTCCAGCCGGAACTCCGGCCGACCGGAATTCCGGTACACTTCAAATATATATATATATATATATATAATATATATATATATATATAATATATATAATATATATTAAAATTATATATTATTTTATGAACTTTTAATATTAATTAACAGAATATACATAGTTAATTTTTTAATTCTGTAGCTCATTTTCAATTTATTCTTTTTAATATATATATATAATTATATTTATTATTATTATTATTAATTATTATTATTATTATTATTATTATTATTTATTATTTATTATTTTATTAATTATTATTATTTATTATTATTATTTTATTATGAGTTTTAATATTATTCAAAATCTTAATATTTGTTCAATTATCGGCAAAATAATCGGCGAATTTGCCGATGATGATGACGATTGACGATTTTAAAAAAAGATATGCCGATTTTGCTTGATGACCGCTGACATACATCGCTCCCATCACTAATATATAATATATATATATAATATATATATATATATAATTATATTTACATATTAGAGAGTAAATAAACATAGATGTGAAAGGTAACCTGTTTTTTTAAGTATATATATATATATATATATATATATATATATATATATATATATATATATCGGTATATAAATATATAATATAATTTAAATATATATATAATATTATAATATACTTAATATATATATATATATATATATATATATATATATATATATATTATATATATATATTATATATACTATAAATATAATATATATAATATACTAAAATCAATTGAAAGATGCAAAATGTTTGGTGTCAGTAAAAGGATCAGCGAAAATTTTTATGATGTGATACTGATACACACAAAATTGCTTGATACTGATACCATAGGTCTATCCGATGCAACTCAACTAAGTATATAATATATATATATATATATATATATCATATATATATATATATAATATATATATTATATTATACTATATTATATATATATTATATATAGATAATATATATATATATATATATATACTATATATATATATATATATAAAACACGTCCTCAAGAATCTTGAATCTCCTAATTTTGATTTCTATGGTTTAAAATCTTTCTCCCTTGCTACTACCATTATCTTGTGTTTCTGCTACTGCTCCTACGGATACAGATCTTTCACCTTTTGAATATTTACTACTTTTCATGCAGACATGTGTTATTTCTTCCCATCAATGCTGAGATCCCTCTATTTAGGGATATTCAACGTAATCCACACTGTTGACGTGGTTCCGGGCTTCTCTCATACTTGATGCAGGAGGGAGGAGGCCAAAACATTCAGTATTCTAAACGATCTGGAACAGTTAATTAAAGACACCTACACAATTTACCAGATTCATCCTGAACAATTCTATAAAACGCTTGACATTTATGTTTCACCACTTAATAATCACTTCATCGATAAAACACATTTGTCCTCTATTCGTAACTTGACCACATTTGTAGCTCTTAATTTTTAAAAAACTTATTTATCCAGCAGCACATACCCAATGCAGCCAAGCGTACATTCATGCCCGTTACGCTCATTCGAAAAACTCGGTGGTATTTTTTTGTAAAATAATACGCTGCATCTTTACCGCTCTTTCTTGCATTTCCTCACTTCCTGCCAGTTTGGGTCGTCTCACTCAAGGTATGAGCAGGTTCATTACATCTTCAACTAAATCTTTTCTCAACCCACCAATCCATCGGTTCAACTGGAGAATGTTGATCGCTCCTCCATTCAGGAGAGAGACTTTGCCTATCGCATGGAAAAACTTTCATTCTCCTATCACTCTTACTTAATTCACGCTACGGATCATATGCAGGGCTATATATTCTACAGGCTAAGCGCTCTTGGCACCAAAAAGAATAGATAAGCGACAAACCTATACTTTGCTCTCCTACTGCATAAAAAATTCCTGGCTCTTGCAAAACATCTACTAAATAACTTTATGTAATCTGCCTTTCATACATTATCTTGCCATGCCGGTTTCTGTTGCTAACTCAAACCTACTGAAAAGGCTAACTCTCTTCGGCCTCACTTGCATCTAATTCTACTTGAGACGAATTCCGGCATTCACCTCCTCCTGCTTCATATCTCCTCTCAGGTTTCCTATAGCCGCATTCCACCGAGATTACGCATGATTATGGCTGCTTTGAGAAAATTCTAGACATACTATGAAAATCAGGAAAGGCATAGTGCGGCCTGAACAATGGAATACATTCCTCCCCGATGTTATTAGGAGAGGTGCTTCTGAGCTGCCCTGTCTCGTTCGAACTCTATCTCTATGCCTTACAATACTAGTACATTCATCCTCTGTAGCTGAAGCGCGCATATGATCCAGCCCAATCTGTTTGAAAAAGGGTAGCTGCTCTGATCCTATCTAACTTACGTCCTATAGCTCTCACTTCTATTCTATCTAAAATCTTTGAAATTCTTCAATAACTCTCAATTTCCTGGAATCATCTGGAGTACTACATTACCTTCTTTCGATCACCAAGTATGCTTTCAACGATCCACGAGAAAACTAGAATGACATACTATCCTAAATCTAAACTGATTTATATCGTCTTTCTAACCTTGGACTAATGGGAGTTCTTTGTGGTGCGCTCGACATAATCAAAGGTTTGATCGAGTATGGCATTGCGTCGATTACTCATCTAAGCCCCTTCTGGTTTTCTCTCTTTGCTACTGTTGTCAAGTTCTTTTCTGCGTCTCTCATATCAGACTCGTGATGGAGCAACTTCTTCTCCTTTTCCTGTTAATTGTGGTGTCCTCAAGTTATGTTTTTTCTCACTTTAGTTCTTACTTTTCATCAAAACAAACCTCTCAACTGTACTTCTCGCTCCACTCTATATGCCGACGACTCAACCTCCCATTCTTCACGTTTTAAATCAGCTCCCTCTTTTGCATCTAGAGTTGCCTCTCGTCTTCTGCTTTCCGATTCTATTCTTGCCGACCTGGATGGGATTTCCCAGTGGAGCCACCGCAACCTTGTGAAATTCAACTCTTTGAAAACTCAACTTCTTTATATCTCCCTCTCAAAAACACCTAACTTTCCTATTTTTTCGACGGATTCTAACGTTATGATAGGGCCCCTGGAAACAAGTCTGTAAGCTGGATTAAGGGTAAGAAGTCAAAATTTGTTAATTAAAAAGATTATGTTAGTTTTAGCTTAGCATTAAAATCTTGAGATCTTTTAAAATAGAGTAAAGTAGGGCTTGTAAATATAAAATACTAGATATTGTTGATTAAAAGCTAGATATAAAATTAGGTTTGTAAATATAAAATACTAGGTATTTGTTGATTAAAATTTGAAAATGAAGCTAGGGCTTGTAAATATAAGAGAAAATATGTGGGAAAAAGCCCTTCCGTAGTTTAGGGTTCAATTTAATTAAAAAGGTAGTTATTTTTAAAACTTATGCGATAATAATAGTTAGAAGTTATAAATATATAGTTAATAAAATAGTGGACAGGCCATTAGGAATTTGATGCCATAGAAATGAATAAATAAAAGATTAATTATATATATATATATATATATATAATATATATATATATATATATATATATATATTATATATATAATTATATATATATATATATATATAATATTATCATATATTACCGGTATATATATAATATATATATATATATATATATAGATATATAATTATTAATATAAATATATTAAATATATATAATATTATATATATATATATAATATATATATATATAATAGATATTATATAGATATAATATAGTATACTATTATATATATATATATATATATATATATATATTATATATGTGTTGATGTGTGTGTGTATAGAAATGTACATATGTGCGCAGGAATGAGTGCGTGCGTGCATGTGTTTTGAGGTAGCTAGATAATAAAAAGAAATAAAGATATAATGAAAAGAAAAAGAAAATTAGGCAAGTTAGAAGGTAAAGAAATAAAATATTGGTAGGAAAATATAATAACCACTGTATTTTTCTTTTAAGAAATGAAGTTTGCATGAGAAAAAGCGGAAAAAGGGAATTCAATAAAAATTTCCCACCATTTGGCAAGATGGCTGTGACGTCATAAAAACCAAGTCAAGATGGCGTCGACAGAGTTTTGGAGACTTCACTTACTGTCTGGTCATTGAGCTGATAGGATTAGCTAGATGTGCGCAAACATCTGTGTTAAAAACTTTAAAATATTTTTGTTAAAACTTTGAAACTTTGATAAGATTTGTTGTATATATTAATAAAAGTAAACTTCGGTAATTTTTGCCATTGTAAATATTTAATAATTGTATTAGTATAGGAAAATTTTGGATTCGTTCTTGAACTTCAGTATTGAGGAAAGGTAATATGAGTTTATATTTCTGCTTTGTTTATGTGTAAATTGGAATTGTTGCGCTGTAGCCAAATATCAACGTTTATTTGCATTAGCTTTTTCGAAGATTTGTTGAAGACAAGTCACTAAGCGCAATAGCCTGTGGAGATATTTATCGGGATAATTATAATTGTGTTTTGATTTCATAGTTAGGCTTAGGGTTGCGCTGCAATTTAGATAGCAACCTTTTAATTATTGCCTTGTGGTATACTTTTGGTATCATTTAACAGTTGGGTTGTGATTTTGATTTAGTTGGTAAGAAGCTACTGCACAATAATTGGTAGGTTAGATACAATATTTTCTGTTGTATATAGTAACAGTTACTTTTGAAATCGTGAATGATAAGCTAAAATTTGCTAAAGATTCTAAAACGTTATTTAACGGCAAATTGGTAGGTCAGTTTTATATTAAGAAGTCAACAATTAAAGTTGAATTTGATTTGAATTAGAATTTTGTTGGTAAGTTAAGAATATTATGCGACAAGATTAATACTATTTTTGGAATTGATAAGGATTTGTTCAGCCTAACCAATTTTGTATGCTTTCGTTATTGATAGATTGTGTGAACATTTTGAGTTAAAGTTTACCTTGATGTACTTATGAATTGAAAATATATTATGATGTACATATCAAATAAAAAATAAAAAGTATTTATTTTATTTTGTAAACTTTTATTTTGAGCATTTATTTTGAGTAGTTAACTTTTATTCCGAATACTGGGAGTGTTAATATGACAGTTAAATAACTGCTAGTTCGAGAATTATAGTGAAACAGTTATTCTTTATGATACTTGTTTATGGAAAAATCGACATTGATACTGACGTGAAAAAGTACTTAGTTTTAAAAGTGTATTTATTTAGTTTCAGATTTACTTCATTTAGACTTTGAATTTCAGATTGCTTAGTTTAGATTTACTTGGGTTGGATTTTGAATATTTCGGATTTACTTCGTTTTGGATTTTGAATGTTTTAGATTTACTTGGGTTAGATTTTGAATATTTCAGATTCACTTAGTTTAGACCTGCTTAGTTGATGAAGTTTCATTTTGGATTCAACTTTGAACTTAGCTTTTGTTTTTAAGATTTAGATTTAGTCGCCATTGGTGCTATTGACCGTCAGATTTATTTTGAAAAGTGACAGTTTTGACTTTCAGATTTATTTTGAAAAGTGACAGTTTTGACTTTCAGATTTATTTTGAAAAGTGACAGTTTTGACTTTCAGATTTATTTTGAAAAGTGAAAGTTTTTGACCGTCAGATTTATTTTGAAGAGTAACAGTTTGAATTTCAGATTTAGTTAAAACTTAATAGACTTCGGACACTGATTTATTTTGTGAGCTTGTGCTTTTGTATTCGGATTTAGTTTTAGGTTACAGTTTTTAGACTTCGAATTAATTTAAAGTAATTGATAATTTTCGGCTTGGAATTAATTTAACAGTCGAGATAGTTTCTGCTTTGAGTTGATTAATATTGTTGAACAATACTTCGATTTGATTGTTTTATTGTTTTAAATAAAACAATTTTAGGGATTAGTTGATTTTGAATTACATACTGTAGGGGTGATAAACAAATTGGAACTCAATTTATTTTAATTAGATAAGATTTTATTAATTGATATAACAGTTAAAGCCCATCTATAGATGTGAGGACTAGCTTGGGGGGGATAAATTTTGAAGAAAATTTATGACACTAGACTTGATTTAGATCCGGGGTTTGGGTCTGAATTGTTGAAGAAACTTTCAACAACTTAATAATAACTGGATTTGAATTGAGTTGGGGATTTTTCAGATGGTTTGATACAGTTAAGGGAATTAATTTATTTAATAAGTGACTGTATGGTTTCGATTTGTTAATCAGAATTGAAATTGTTCTTGAGCAAGGATTCAACATATTTTAGAATACTTTGAATAATTTTGCAAAATTATATGTGGATAAAGCATATGAGAATAGAGTTATTGAAAGATTGGAGAGACATCATAGATCATTCTGGAGTCGGCTTGAGACCTGAAACTGACTAATAAGTGCTACTGTACTAACTACTAAGGATATAAACATAGATTTGAACATTTGTTTAATGAACATGGTAATTGGTTAAAAAGGAAATAACTAGATAAAACGCAATATAGTTTATTAAGTTAAATTAGAATAGTTTTCATAAAGGGATAGTTTGACACAACGCACTGTTTTGCTCGAATTTGAAGCCACTATACACTTGAGTAATTGTATATCTGAGCCATTGGGAGTAGAACTTGACTACCTCAATCAGAAGTTTTTTTATATTCCGGTAGAGCGGTTCTGTGGCCATATTGCTGCACTACTATAACGTCTCACCTGTTGACAACATAAACATTCATGGTCTGAACATAAACAAAAAATTGTCTTTGTGAAACCCTCATATCATAAATGGTTGCTAGGGCGGGCCCAAAGAAGCTGGGAGTTCTGTTCAGGTTGCAGGAATTTTTTTCTTCTCACAGGCGACCCAGTTTATAAGGCCTTATTCGCCCTTGCTTTGGAGTACTGTTCTTACATCTGGGGGGGGCTCCGGCTCCACCCTTCTATTGGATAGAGTTGAGTCTAAAGCTAAGGACTAATAAACTGTCCCTACTTTCAAACGTCTCTTGACACCTCTTCTCTGCCCATCGAATTGTTGCGCCACTCTCTCTTTTTCTAAGAACTACAACGGTAGTTGCTCAGGGGAGTTGGCCGCCCGCATATTCCACCTCCATTGCGTCCCCTCGTAATACAAGGGGTGCCATGCTCTCGCGTGAATTTTGCGTGAGATGAAAATCCCCAGGACTCGTTCGTTGTGGTGTCTCCTTTTTCCAGCCACATGCTGTTCTGTGGAAAACTCCTTGCCTTCTTGCTGTTTTTCCAAAACTGTTTTTAAATCTTCCTCTCTTTTTAAAACCCACGTCTGCGCCTTCACCTAAGAGATTTGGCGTTAGGCTTGGGTGGTGTTTTCAT
>JABUQX010069716.1:0-20000 GCA_015478945.1 Trachelipus rathkii | reverse complement strand
ACAGCACCTATTGTGCTACGAAGGCGTCGTAAAGGTGGTGGTACGCTGTGGTAGTGCAGCAAAGATGTATACCCGCACCACCTATATCTAACTAGCAAATATATCGTATAGTGATACGAATATTAAATCGTATACAAAAAGCTGAACATTGCGTTGTGTCAATCTAAAATTCTTATTACTTCTTATTCTATTCTTATCTTATTCTATTTCTTGTGCTTTTCCTCTAATAAAATATCCTTGATTTGTGTACTGGTGTCTTACTTGTTTTTAACTCCTTAATTAAATAAAATAAATAATCTCGTTTATTCAGTATTCATAACCCCAGTATCTAGTATTGTAGTATTATTTTAGTCACTTTCAGGTATCAAGCTTACTCTATTCAATCGTTGACGTCTCTCCAAATTGTTACACCTTTTACTAAAATATTCTTATTATTATATAAAGCTCAACTCGCAGAAGTATTTCAAAATGAAAGCAGTCTAATACTTTGGTATAAAGTCAGTTCTCCTAGTCAATTAAATTATAATCAACCTGTAATTTTACTCCAATTAAAATTATTTAAATCTCGCAAATTGATTCAAAGTCAAACGACTGAACTACCTGTAAACTGAAAATCATCAATTGTAAAATAATTCAAAGACAAATGTCCAGCTATAAATCTCAAGTACAACAATGATCAGTTGTTACTATGTAAGTTCGTATCAAAAGGATCAATCACTAAACCAACTCTGAGTCTGAAAGCCGATCCAAAAATCGAATTTAAAAACTAACGACAAAAACAAAGTAAAATCAAAAGTATCGATCTCAAATCACACCAAGTCTATACTCAATCAATATCAGAATAAGTCTAAGTTGAAACCATTGATGTCAATTTAAATCTAAAGTCCAATCTATCAATATCAAAAATAAATCCAGGTTAGGATAAATGTACGGTTTAACAACTATTAATTTCAAAAATCCAAAGTCAATTACAAACAAATCTAAAACCAAAAATTTATCTATTCCGAAAAGTTCCAAGTTCAAAAGCTAAACTAAATCTGAAATTCTAAAATAATTCCAACTGTCAAAGCTGTCAAATAACAATGAAGTCGAAAATAAATCCAAGTGTCAAAATGCTTGAAGTGAACTAAATGTAAAGTCCAAATAAATCGAACTGTCAAACTATTGATATTAACTAAATACAAAGTCCGATTAAATCAAACTGTCAAAAATGTTAAATGTAACTAAGTCCAGTCTCAAATTAAATCAAACTGTCAAAAATGTTAAATGTAACTAAGTTCAGTCTCAAAGTAAATCGTACGGTCAAAATGTTTAACTGTAACTAAGTATAATCCAATCTGAAGTCTAACAATGATCAATGACAACTAGGGTCGAATCCTGGTCATCCGTATCCAAGTCCAAAGTTAAACTCAAACTACTGTAAAATTAAATAAATCTGAAATAAATACAAGTCGATACTCAATACTGTATATCAACAATGATGTATACTCTTCTGATGCAATTATCCGTTGGACTAGTTGAACTGTATCGTAACAACTTACGTAATCTCCAAAAAGTAACCTCATTAAATTATTCAAAAATTCTACTATACTTCAAACGATTTCCAAATTCAAATAAAAGTTTGCTAAATAAAATAAAACTCTTCTAATATTTATTTATTATATACACTCTTGGCTTCAATTAAAATGTTTCAATAAAAATATATCTTTATACAACTTTATTAAATCGTTAACTGATGACAAATCAAACTTGCTCAGATCAAACAAATATCCTATGATTCACAAAACAAAATCAAGCTTCAAAATAAATTATATTCAAATCTGTTTCCAAAAATTTAAACTTCAAAATATTTTTATATTCAAAGCTGTTACAAAATATTAAGCCTTTATAATAGACTATGTTTCACGTTGTTACAAATACTAAGTTTTCAAAATGAACTATGCTTCACGTTGTGACAAAATACTAAGTTTTCAAAAATGAACTATGCTTCACGTTGTGACAAAATACTAAGTTTTCAAAAATGAACTATGCTTCACGTTGTGACAAAATACTAAGTTTTCAAAAATGAACTAGGCAGATTTCTTTCCAATTCTCATACAACTCAATTACGTTGCACAATTATTATTTTAATTTATTAATACTAACCAAATAATTATTAATTCAATCTATACAGAATTTACCAACCACCGTTAAATAACCTGTTCATAGATACGGCTGCTGATAAATAAGTCAATACTAACTAAATTCTATCAAACTAAAATTCTGAACCAAAATCAATACGTAAAATCAACTAACAAATCCAACAAGTTAATCCATAAACTAATGTAAGTTATCAATTTGATAACATATTTGGCTTCAAAATATCGAATGACGATACAAATTCTAAAATAATCCTATCATATGTAAATATAGGCTAAGGCTCACTTAATGTTGTTCTCGTAGTTACTGTACAAATTATCCTCACAAAATATAGGCTAAGGCTCTTTTATTAAATATGATGATTGTAATCTAAAATGCTAATGCAAATAACTTCTTGGCTATGGCACAAATAATTTTAAACTTATATATGATCAAGTCATATATAATGGTACTTTATCAAACTAATCAACCAATTTATATTACCTGAAGTATCTCGTTTCAAAGTTGGTATCTTTATACAAAATTCCCCTATTCTAAGCTAAGTCTTCTATTTACAATAATATACAATAAAAATATAAACAAACAAATAAAGTTTTCAAAATTCCTAAGTGTGAACACGAATGCTTTGCACGCATCCAACAATCCTATCAGTTCAAGAGTTTGTCAACAAGTTTTTCAAAGCTAACTAATCAAACGAACAAATACAGAGCTAAACACAAGCCGATCTTATCAGTACAGATGGTAATTGTCAAGTCACAAAAGCTAACTAAACAAACAAATATTTACAAACACGGACTAAACACAAAGATCGTCTTATCGGTTCAGATGCTAATTGTCAAGAGAACTTCTCATCGCTCTGACCTCACGATGTTGATTTTTTGCCTGTGACGTCATATCACGGTTGTCAGATTTCTTGTTTATATTTTCAGGGTGCATTTTTTATTTTCCTTTTCGTTTCTTAAACTACAATTTTTAGAGAAAACAAATAAGGATTAGTGTCACATATATACATTTTATATTTTCTGCATTATTTTTAATATTTTCCGAAATCGTAATTACATGGAATTTCGGCTTAATTTTTTATTTTTCACACTTTGATTCATTCTTACATTTAGCTTCTTTTACATCCATTTTCACGCGTGTGGCCACACTCAAATACACACACACACACAAATACACACACACACACATATACATATATATATATTTTTCCTATATTTACCTATTTTCTTTATTTATAATTACTTTATTTTTACAAGACTACTTTAATTTTACTTTTCTTTAAATAACTTTTTATTTACAACATAGCTTTTTTATTATTTACAAGGCCCTAACTTTACTTTTAAATAAACTAAAATCTTTTCTTTTACGTTTACAATATTTTATTTTTTAAGGCCCTAACTTTACTTTTTAGGTAAACAAAATCTTTTCTATTATATTTACAAGGCCCTATTTTACTTTAATTTTACCTTTATATATACAGAAACTTTAACATTCAGTAATTAACTTATGGTCCTTCATAATGATCAAACTTCCATTTTTTACCTGGGGTAAGGCCTAACCTTGATGATGGCTCTAGCCTGGCCCCTATTATACCTTTCCATCAAAGCTCACAGTAGGGTATCCAGGCTGGCTTCTAAAAGATATTTCTTAGGTTTTCATCCATGAATGCTCATTCCAGGGTTATGTACAAAAATGCCTCACTCTTCTTAGTTGTATATTTTTGAATTTACGGCTAGTGCTCGTACTCGTCTATCTCCTGTGTCATGGTTGAACATATCCTCTTTCTGAACAATACATCTGAACAACTGAAATGAAACTAAAAACATTATATGCAAATAAAAATAATTTTCCTTAACTCGTTTGGCTAAGGCGCAAAAAAAAAATCTCTCAAACATCAGCTATTGCTAGGTGTTAATGCAATTTAACAATATCTGCCTCCTGCTAATGCAAAGTTCTTACTCGTGTCTCAGTCTATCCTCGATAGGGCTTTCCTTTCTTTTTCTTCCCTGTTTTTCGAAACTTTTCGACTGGGTTAACCCAGACACCTGCAGTGGTCTTTTTTGTCTTAGCTTTCACACTACAACTTGCACTATCTTCAGTCTTCTCTATTTGTATACTACTAACTTTCTTATTTGTTGCTACTTTTTCAGTCATGGTCGGTGTTTCCTTTACACTTTCGTAATCCTGTTCATCATAACTTGTTTCTTCTACTTCTTCACTTACTCCGTCATTATCTTGGTGTTTTCTAATTTCTTTGAGATCTTCAAGCTCTTGTAACTTGACTATTATTCCTATTATTTTTTCCTTAAATTCTTCACAATCTTTCATAATGTGGGATCCTCCACAATACAAGCAAAATATTTCTGTTTTTCGCTCCCTCATACTTATAGTGACTTCTTTTTGTTCTATGTTGTTAACTTTTTCTTGTCTATTTCTTTCTATTTTTACACTACAACTGTTAATTTTATGACCCTGTTCACCGCAAAAGAAGCAGCAACCCCATTTTCTAAAACACTGCTCCTCCAGGTGTCCTTTTTTCCAACAAAACCTACATTCATTTCTTCTCATATATTGTTCCAACTCACAATCTCTAATTTGGTGATCCTTCTTGCCGCACTTAAAGCAGCAGTTGTTTTTTCTGAAACAATCTTGCACTATGTGGCCTGTTTTGCCACAAAAATCACAACTAACTTTCCTTTCTTGATTCAAATCTCCCTGTATATTCTCCATTTTGTCGTATAAATTAAATGTAAGGCCCTAACCTACCCCCCTCCCAAAAGATTACACCAAGGGCTGTAGGTGGACCAAAAGCAAAATTCCAAAACAAATCGGACTGGAACAAAAATACAACCCAGTACGAAATGGGCACGGTACCAGAAATTTTTATGTGGTAGTGCAGCAAAATATATATATCCGCACCACCTATATTCAACTAGCAAATATATCGTATAGTGATACGAATTCTAAATCTTATACAAAAAGTTGAACATTGCGTTGTGTCAAAACTAAATTCTTTTATCATATTTTATTCTTATCTTATTCTATTTCTTGTGCTTTTCCTCTAATAAAATATCCTTGATTTGTGTACTGGTGTCTTACTTGTTTTTAACTCTTTAATTAAATAAAATAAATAATCTCGTTTATTCAGTATTCATAACCCCAGTATCTAGTATTGTAGTATTATTTTAGTCACTTTCAGGTATCAAGCTTACTCTATTTAATCGTTGACGTCTCTCCAAAATGTTACACCTTTTACTAAAATATTCTTATTATTATATAAAGCTCAAACTCGCAGAAGTATTTCAAAAATGAAAGCAGTCTAATACTTCAGTATAAAATCAGCTCTCATAGTCAATTAATTTATAATCAACCTGTAAATTTACTCCAATTAAAATAATTTAAATCTCGCAAAATAATTCAAAGTCAAACGACTGAACTACCTGTAAACTGAAAGTCATCACTGTAAAGCAATTCGAAAAACAAATGTCCAACTATAAATCTCAAGTACAACAATGATCAGTTGTTACTATGCAAGGTTATCTTCAAAATGATCAATCACTAAATAACTCCAAGTCTAAAAGTTGATCCAAAAAATCAAATTAAAAACTAACAACAACAAAAGCAAAGTAAAATCAGAAGTATCGATCTCAAATCAAACTAAGTCCATACTCAATCAACGTCAGAATAAATCTAAGTTGAAACTATTGATGTCAATTTAAATCTAAAGTCCAATCTATCAATGTCAAAATAAATCCAGGTTAGGATAAATGTACGGTTTAACAACTATTAACTTCAAAATATCCAAAGTCAATTACAAATAAATCTAAAACCAAAAAAGTTATCTATTCCGAAAAGTTCTAAGTTCAAAGCTAAACTAAATCTGAAATTCTAAACTAATTCCAACTGTCAAAGCTGTCAAATAACAATGAAGTCGAAAATAAATCCAAGTGTCAAAATGCTTGAAGTGAACTAAATGTGAAGTCCAAATAAATCGAACTGTCAAACTATTGATGTTAAACTAAATACAAAGTCCGATTAAATCAAACTGTCAAAACACCTGAGTTCAACTAAATATAATTTCAAAACAAATCGGACTGTCAAAAATGTTAAATGTAACTAAGTTCAGTCTCAAAGTAAATCGTACGGTCGAAATGTTTAACTGTAACTAAGTACAATCCAATCTGAAGCCTAACGATGATCAATGACAACTAGGGTCGAATCCTGGTCATCCGTATCCAAGTCCAAAGTTAAACTCAAACTACTGTAAAATTAAATAAATCTGAAATAAATACAAGTCGATACTCAATACTGTATATCAACAATGATGTATACTCTTCTTATGCAATTATCCATTGGACTAGTTGAACTGTATCGTAACAATTTACGTAATCTCCAAAAAGTAACCTCATTAAATTATTCAAAAATTCTACTATACTTCAAACGACTTCCAAATTCAAATAAAAGTTTGCTAAATAAAATAAAACTCTTCTAATATTTATTTATTATATACACTCTTGGCTTCAATTAAAATGTTTCAATAAAAATATATCTTTATACAACTTTATTAAATCGTTAACCGATGACAAATCAAACTTGCTCAGATCAAACAAACATCCTATGATTCACAAAACAAAATCAAGTTTCAAAATAAATTATATTCAAATCTTTTTCCAAAAATTTAAACTTCAAAATATTTTTATATTCAAAGCTGTTACAAAATATTAAGCCTTTATAATAGACTATGTTTCACGTTGTTACAAAATACTAAGTTTTCAAAATGAACTATGCTTCACGTTGTGACAAAATACTAAGTTTTCAAAAATGAACTATGCTTCACGTTGTGACAAAATACTAAGTTTTCAAAAATGAACTATACTTCACGTTGGGACAAAATACTAAGTTTTCAAAAATGAACTAGACAGATTTCTTTCCAATTCTCCTACAACTCAATTACGGTGCACAATTATTATTTTAATTTATTAATACTAAACAAATGTTTATCAATTTAATATATACAGAACTTACCAACCACCGTTAAATAACTTTTCATAGATACGGCTGCTGATAAATAAGTCAATATTAACTAAATTCTATCAAACTAAAATTCTGAACCAAAATCAATACGTAAAATCAACTAACAAATCCAACAAGTTAATCCATAAACTAATGTAAGTTATCAATTTGATAACATATTTGGCTTCAAAATATCGAATGACGATACAAATTCTAAAATAATCCTATCATATGTAAATATAGGCTAAGGCTCACTTAATGTTGTTCTCGTAGTTACTGTACAAATTATCCTCACAAAATATAGGCTAAGGCTCTTTTATTAAATATGATAATGGCAATCTAAAATGCTAATGCAAATAACTTCTTGGCTATGGCACAAATAATTTTAACTTATATATGGTCAAGCCATATATAATGGTACTTTATCAAAATAATCAACCAATTTATATTACCTGAAGTATCTCGTTTCAAAGTTGGTATCTTTATACAAAATTCCCCTATTCTAAGCTAAGTTTTTATTTACAATAATAAACACAAAATGAAAATATAAATAAATAAACAAAGTTTTCAAAAATTCCTAATTGTGAACACGAATGCTTTGCACGCATCCAACAATCCTATCAGTTCAAGAGTTTGTCAACAAGTTTTTCAAAGCTAACTAATCAAACGAACAAATACAGAGCTAAACACAAGCCGATCTTATCAGTACAGATGGTAATTGTCAAGTCACAAAAGCTAACTAAACAAACAAATATTTACAAACACGGACTAAACACAAAGATCATCTTATCGGTTCAGATGCTAATTGTCAAGAGAACTTCTCATCGCTCTGACCTCACGATGTTGATTTTTTGCCTGTGACGTCATATCACGGTTGTCAGATTTCTTGTTTATATTTTCAGGGTGCATTTTTCATTTTCCTTTTCGTTTCTTAAACTACAATTTTTAGAGAAAACAAATAAGGATTAGTGTCACATATATACATTTTATATTTTCTGCATTATTTTTAATATTTTCCGAAATCGTAATTACATGGAATTTCGGCTTAATTTTTTATTTTTCACACTTTGATTCATTCTTACATTTAGCTTCTTTTACATCCATTTTCAACGCGTGTGGCCACACACCAAAATACACACCACACACACAAATACACACACACACACACACACACATATATATATATATATAATATATAATATATATATAATATATATATATATATATATATAATATATATTATATATGATATATATATAATAGAGATAAGATAATATATATCATATAATTATATATATATATAATATAGTAAATCATATTATTATATATATTTATTTTTCTTCTACCCTATTTGCTTTATTTTACAAATTATAGTTATGCCCTAGTTAATTACTCAAAAACTTAACTTTAATTCTCTTAATATATACTTTATTATTTACAAAAATATCCATTATTGTTATTTTTTGTATTATTATTTACCTTTTAGGTAACATAATATATTCTTTTCTATTATTATTCTCACAAGCCTAATTAAAATTCTTTAATTTTAACCTTATATATAACCAGAAAACTTTACACACTAATTTCCTGATTACACGTTCAGATGAATGAATCAACTTCTCCATTTCCTTGGGGTAAGGCCTAACCTTGATGATGGCGTCTAGCTCTGTGCCCCTATTTAATATATGCCGAGTGATTAAGTCCCACGAGCACACTTGCCGCTGCACAAATCGATACCCAATTTTGAGTTCTAATAGTTCTGGATTGACGTTCCGGTTCCAATAGAGATATGAGATAATTAGACACCAACATCGTCGCTTGCAAAGAATAGAGGTCAAGTGACTATGGAAAAGTGCAGAAACAGGATTTATGAGAGCCTTATTCGATTTGCTCACTTTGATCTAATAAACCCTGCTCCAAAAGACCGGGTGAAACAGAGCTCCCCCCCCAGATTATGAGAGGCAGTATCTACCATAGCGGATGGCGGAATGGAGACCTTTGTTTATTAAGCGGATAGCACTGAGATATAAGGAACGGAATCCAGTCATAACAGAACTTCCTAGTTCTTTGATGGTCCGGCCCTAGCAACCATTTGATGTGAGGTTCCAAAACATTTTTTGTTCATGTTAAGGCCAAGGTATGTTTACATTGTCAACCAGTGTAGAGATCAACAGAACATTATCGAAAAGTAGAACAGGAAAGTTAGAAAAGTATTTTTGGGAGAAGAAGTGGAGATTTTTAAAAGGGTTTTTAAAGATTGAATTTCACAAAGTATTTCTATCCTCATCGAGAATTAAAATCGGAAAGATTAAGACGAGAGGCAATTCAGAAGTAAAAGTGGAGTAGAATTGATATATGAGTTGAAGAAGAAGGGTCGAGTCATCGGAATTCGAGTGGATATAGAGTTAGAGGTGCAGTTGAGAAGATCATTAAGGAAAAAGTAAGAAAAAGTAGGAGATAAGACAGAACCCTGAGGAACACCACTATGACAGAAAAGAAGAAGAATAGTCGCCCCAACTTCAACAACAGCCGACATTGAGCGATTTATGAAAAAAGCTTAATATAAGTAAGCAAAGAGATAGAGGAAGTAAACCCAAAGGAGTGGAGAGCTTGGATGAGCTATATATAGTGACGCATATGACCATATTCAGCAAATGCTTTGGTATAATGTCAAGCGCCACCACCCAAATCTCCCCGTAAGTTCCTAAGGCCGAAAAACCATAAATCGGTTTATAGGAATGTATATCGCCAGTAGACCTCGAGCGCCGGAAGCCGAACTGGCGATCGGAGTGATTTCCAGATGATCATAAGAAGTGAGAGTTTAGAAAGGTTTCAAAGATCTTAGATAGAATACAGTGAGAGCTATAGGGCATTAGTTAGAAGGATCAGAGCGGCTTCCTTTTTTCGGAATAGTTAGGACATATGCGCGAGCGTTTCCAACTACTAGAGGAGGAAAGTGCTAGTATTGAGACATAGAGAATATAGTTAGTAGGGCCGAAGAGATTAGCCCTTTCAGTTAGAGAATTAGCAACACAATGATCGGAAGTCAAATAAGAGGGAGGAAAGGAGATTTACAGATAGTATGCAAGAGATGAAAAGATTGTCTAGAATAAGAGTAACCTAAGAGAGGTTATAGCAGCACTTCCTTTTTGATGAAAAGCCAGCTTTGCTTGTATATCTAGAATAGAGTATCCCTGCAAACGATTTCTAGCTGAAATGAAAAATAGCGAGAGTGATAGGGGAAGAGAACGAGAATTTTTTCCACACCTGATAGGCACTGTCTCTAGCCTGAAAGGCCAGAGAATAAGCACGATCAAACCATGGTATAGAGAAAAGAAAGATTTTAGTTTTGTGGCAATAAACTTTTCACCAAAGAAAAATATTTATCGGAAGAAGGAATGACCTGCTCATCCGATCAACGATTACAGCTCCCTCCTTATCTTTTTAATCTTTTAATACATCCATCTATAAATGCTCTATATTGAGGTTGCCAAATTTGCCATCATCTGTAAACTTGTAAACCCTTACATTTAAGTCCCTGTCTAAATATTTTATACATGTTATGAGGAATAACCCTTGACCTAAGTAATCGTTAACGGCCCACCAAAAATGATCTCCTCATTTTCCATTAAATATATATATATTAAAAAATTTTGCAATGAAATTATAACTTATTTAATTATTTATTATTTATATATTATTATTATTATTGATTATTATTATTATATTATTATATTTTATTAGAACTTATAGAAATCAAAATTTGATACGCTAAAAATTAATTTGGGAGGTTTGATGAACCCCTCACTATCTACCTGTTCATCGTCATCATCATCGGTGAAATATTTGCTCTAATCGTCATCGGCAAAAAAATTCATAATCGTCCCATTCACATAATATATAAGAGATATATTATTTATAATATATAATATATAATATAATATATACTAATATAATATATAATATATATATATATATAATTATATATAATAATAATATTATATATATATATATAAACTATATATATTAAAGATATATATATATATTCAAAAAAGTATATCTAATTAAACAACACTAAAGAAAGCAAGTTAATATAAATATATAAATATTAATTAATAAATAAGGACTTTGTCATGGACAACTATTCAACAACATTCAACAACATACAAACATTATTCATCGGTTTTATCAAAATTCTAGCTTCTGTGGAATCTCTTAATTTTTTATCATTGATGGAGTCAAGGCTGGTGCTTGTAGGTATTTATATTATATATGTAGTTTGAGCCAGCAGGAAAATTTATATGGCTCTGCAACCCTGACTTTAGTTTATTCTAACTTAAACAGTACAAAACTTTCAGGACACAATTAATAAATCTATCCAAGCCGATAAAACCACACCACAAAAACACAGCCCTCACAGAACAATAACATCACACTCAAACCTCATCAACTCATACCAAACCACCATACACTAAAATTATATAAATAAATAAAATAAAAACAATACTAAATACTAAATAACAATATATATAGTATAAATATATATATATATATATATATATATATATATATATATAATATAAGTGATATATATATATGAAGTATATATTAATTATATATATATATAAATAATATTATATATATATATATATATATATATATAATATATATATATATAATATATATATATAGATATATATAATAATTAAATATATAATATATATATATATTATATTATATATATATAATATATATATATATATATAAGAATATAATATATATATATATATATATATATTATATATATATATATAATATATATATATATATAGATATTATTATTACATATATATATATATATATATATATATATATATATATATATATATATATAATATATATATTATATTATATATTATATATAATTTAATATATTATATTAATAAATATTATAATAATTATATTTTAGGGATTGTTACCGATAGTATCAGTATGTTAGGTATCTATAATGATTAGTATCTGAGCCATTTTTTATTAGGGACGTATCGTTAAATGTTCGATACCTTAAGCAAGATACTTCTTACTTTTTGTTTGAAAAATTATGAGAGAAACTAGTAGTTGCAGTAATGAAACTAAAATGATATAGGTAGCTAGTACCAAGCTATGTTTTTTTTTTCCTCGAATTTCTTTTTATTTTAACTTAAGATTTTTAACAGCTTTTCTCCAACTTGGTCTTTAGCGAAAAAATTTACCTATTGGGACAGCCATTATATAATTTATTACAGAATTAAATTTACTTTTTTAGTTGATCAATAGTATTTTTTTTAATTTTTTTATTTTTTGTACGACAATTCGTGAGAGCGTTGAGTGCTGCAGTGTTTTTAACTTTTCTGATATTCATTATTTAGTATGAATAATTGCTTAAATAGTGTTATGTTTGAAAATTTAGGCTTTAGCGTACGAATAAATTTTCTCATTTCTCTCCTTTGGTTTTGTCTATTTGTTTGTCCTTTTTTTTTTTTTGTTTTTTTTTGGATTGCTTGTGAGCGGTATCAGATAGCAGATTTGCACAGGCGTGCTTTCTTTTGACTTTTATCTCAATCAATGGCTTGCACTCTAACTCTGCATATATGGAATACTACCTCTCTAACTCTAAACCTAAATTTATTTTGGCTCTTGTCTGAGACCCAGATTGGTAGGAATTCATCTTTCAACTTGTTTAATATATCCAACTTGTATAACTGATTATTTTATAATTTCCGTTTGAAGGGGGGAGTATTTAGATCCATGTATAAATTATAAACATTTAGATATAACACGTCTCGAGAATCTGAAATCTCCTAACTTCGATGTTCTGTGGCTATAAATCTTTCTCCCTACTCTACTACAATAATCTTTAGCTTCTGCTACTGTTCTTCCTCAACAGAAACAATTTTCATGGCCTTTTTTTGATTCTACTTTAACTACTTCTCACTAGTAGACTTTTTATATCGTTCTCATCCAAATACTGAGAGTCCTCTATTTAGGGGATTTCATGTACACACACACAAAACTGAATTGTTGGTTCCTCTCGTAATGATTAGTTGGGGAGGAAGCCAAATCATTCAGTATATTCACAACGATCTAGAGCATAACGTACTGCAATTAAATACCACACACTATTCCGAGGATCGTCCCACCGTATTCTTGAACACAACTTTGACCTATGTATTTCACCACTAGTGTCTTCTCTCTATAAATTCACCAAAACAAAAAAAAATAGGTAAATCTGACCACACAACCTTATATCACTTAATTTTAATACTTTCTCTTCCAACATCTCCATCCGCCCTATCGCGGTTTTTCTGGACACTTTGATCGGCCGATGGGCCGCATTGCGTTTGCTTCTACGCTAACTATAATTGAAGTGACTTGCTTTGACTCTAAAGACGCTTCAGATTTCTGCGTATATAAAGTGGAGAAACTGTAAATTGTTAATTGGGATGTAGCAAGGTTCATTCCTCTTTGGACTAAATCTTTTTCTACCCCAATAAATCCATGGTTCGATCGTGCTTGGTTCCTGGCCTATATTTCATGCTAGGACAATGCTTATCGGGAACTGTGGAAACAAATTCTACGTTCTGCCTATCACTCTTGGCCAAATTTTTCATTTCATCTAAGAAATCGTTGCAGGGATACTCGTTGACGAGCCAAAGCGGACATTCATTAAACGAAAATGCGCTGACCTCATTGGTTCTCCTACTGACAAATCCTCTGGCCTCTTGTCTCCAAAAACATCTCTAATAACAACTTCTGTAAATCATCCTTTCCTCCTCCTATTTAATTCTTGATGATTCTGTTGTTAATTACTCCAACTGAAAAGGACCAATCATCTCTTTTGGACCTCCTATTATTTCCTCTATATTTTTACTAACACCAGGACGAATTTACTGTATTATTCCTCTTCCTCCCCTCTTTCATCCTCTTTCAGCTGTCCTTAATGCACTACCTGTCATTCATTTTAGATTCACGGGTGCATGATCTCCTGAAATCTATGAACCGATAGGAAGGCGGTGGCCTGGATGGCATTCTACTCTCCGAGTTTTGAGGAAGTGTGCTATCTCCACTATCCCCCCACCTCGTTCAACTATATTCTCTAATTCTCAATACTAGCACTTTATCACTACTCAGTGGTGGAAGCGGCATATGTCCAACCTACTTTTCCGAAAAAAATGATGCTGCTCTAATCCTTTCTAACTATCGCCCCTATAGCTTCTCACTTGATATCTTTCTAAGATCATTTGACTTCCCTTCTATCTAATAAGGACGCCTTACTGGAAATCTCTTTCCCTTCTTTTCTGATTACCAGTACGGCGTTTTCGGTGCTCGAGATCTACTGCGATATACTTTCCTATTTAGAACAGAATTTAATGGTTTTTCCGCCCTTAGGAACTACGGGTAGACTTGTGTTATTATCCTTGACATATTCCAAAGCATTTGACCGGGTATGGCACGCGTCACTGCTTCTCCAAGCTCCCCTCCTTGGGTTTCTTCCTTTGCTTACTTATGTCTAGCTTCTTTCAAATCGCTCAATTTCGGTGATGTTGATGGGTGCAGACTGTCTTTTTAGTTTCATTGTCAAATAGTGAGGTATGTTCCTCAGGTTCTGTTTTATCTTACCTACTTTATTCCTGCTTTTAATCATATGATCATTTCTCACCGCTACATCAATAACTTCTATCCACTCATTAATGTCGATGACCTGACCCTTCATTCTTCAACTCCAATCAATGTTCGCACGATTGGGGACAATCGGATTGTCCCCAATGGTTTTTTTCAGAAAAACCCACATTGAAAAATATTTTTATGAAAAATAATAACAAATTTGTAGTTTTTTTAAAAAAAAATTATAGATAAAAATAAAGAATAAATTAGTGTTTTTTTTTAAAAAAAGGTAAATTTGGAAATTAAAACTTGATTGTATCGGTCCTTAAATTTATTAATTATTCAAAAAAATTTTTTTTTAATTTCCCTAACAAATTATTTATTTTTTGGTAGTTTATTGTGAAATCACCATTCAGTATTATAGAATAAATTTCATATATTTTGAATAGCATTGCTCGGCCTTTTATACACTCAAAGGCCGTTTCTTAGGCTTATAGACCAGATATGTGACCAAATTCTAGAAGAACAACCTTTTCTAAATAGAGTGCAGAACTTGCGTGGACAGCCTTAAAAGATTCTATGAGCAGAAATATGCAGAATCCTGTTTATGGCAAGAGATGTTTTTTGATGTTCGTTTTCCAAATATTTTCCCACCATTTTGAGAAGGACAAGATTTAATATGTCTTAATAAAGTTTTCATCGAACATAGAGGATGGAAAAAAACTGTTATCTTTAATAGCAAATGCCATGAAAGGTGGCGAAATATTCATGGTTGTATAACTTCAACCAGGATTCAGCTTCATCTTGCTGCTTGACTGGCAAAATTCGGATCCTATAAATAACGAAAAATAATTGATGTTAATATATATTATATTATATATATTAACATATATATATATATATATATATATATATATATATATATATATATATATATTATATATATATATAATAATATATTAATATATTATATATATAATATATATTATATAATATTTAATATATATTATATATTATATATATATATTAAATATATTTAATATATATAATATATATATTATATTTATATATTAATATTTAATATATATAATATATTATAATTATATATATATATAATATATATATACTATATATATATATTTCATTAACAGCAAAATATCATTGTTTCAATCAGATATCTCAAAAACACTGGTTATCTATAGGTTTATTGATGAAGATGGTGTAGTAGTTGGACTGGGAATATAAGATCTTATATTATCGATTGACTGTGAAGTGATAGAGAGTAATCTTATAATCAATAAGAGCTGTTGATTAAATTGGGATATTTGTCCTTTGGCTGATTCCTTAAGCATAAAATTGTAATGGTATACATTGCACAGTTGAATTTCTTTTTTCACACTTTTGTATAAATGATTTCGAATTCTTTCAATTTTGGATGTTAACTCTGTGTCACAATAATTTACATCGAACCTTTGAGCTATTTTCTTTTCTTGTGACTTCAGTCTACTCTGAACTTTGTTTCCTGACACTTACTTATTTGGGCAATTTTTCAAACTCTTTTTGAACACTATTTTAGAAGTTAATAATATATTATTTTTAAATCATATTTTTTATACTTTACTATTTTCATAAACATAAAAGTACTGAAAATATAATATATATATAATTATATATATTAATTCTATATATATAATTAATAATATTATTTATTTATATATATTATATATTAAAAATATATAATGTAATACATATATATAATAATATATATATATATATTATATATATATATTATATATATATAGATATATTATATTATATTATATTATTACAGACACAACTGGGCAACTGCCCGGGGAGCTGCCCACCTACCCATCCGGGCTGGGCTTTTTATAACAAAAAAACGGGTCCCAAAAAAATGAAAGGCGGGTTTTATAAAAAAATTTATTTAACGTAGATTGATATATATTATGATAAAACTGGATAAAAGAACATGAATTATATTTACATATATTAATACAGAGACAAATAAATTTTTTATCAGCTATAATTATAAGCATTATAAGAATTAATATTAAATTAACATATCAATTTTCTTCAAAACTTACCACCATTGCTTACCGACCAAACCCTACCCATAAGGGTACAATAATTATTATATAACTTGTGAAACAATAAATGATACATGATTACAATTAAATGTAATTTGCATCTTGGCAATTAAATTTAATTGCAATATTGTGAAACTGAAAAATGGTTTTTCAGATAAAAAAAAACAAAAACAAACAAACGTTCTTTAAAATGCTCAAATTAATTAATATAATTATATTAACGACCACATGGATATATTTAGAAAAAATAAAATTTTGATTTAATTTTAATAAGCATTCTGGGAATGATGCAATTTTTTAAAAAAACTATACATAAACTTTATCATATTATTTATTAAGCGAAATAACCGAGAAAAAAAATTCCACATTAGGCTCTATATATAGTAGCTAATAGCTATAAGCCTATATAATAGAATATAGTTTAATTACATTAAGTAAAATTTAAGTTTCTGGTCTACCATATGACTACCAATGGAGCAGTTATTATACCTCACATGAATCTACGACACGCTACAAGTTTTTCTGCCTCTTTCATTCCCTAACCTATTCAAAGCTTCGTTTGGTTCATCCCAAAAATTGAAAATGTTTTTTTTCTGATTGTTTAACATTAGTACAAAAAATATTTATTTATATTATATAATATATAAATATTTTTTTTATGTATAATATCTATTAATATTATTTTTATATATGTTTTACATATAGTTTATAATAATATATACATAATATATATAGCTATATATACAGTATATATATATATATATATTAGTATATATATATATAATATATATTATGATTATATAATAATATAATTTATATATATATTTAATATAATTATTATATATATATATATATAATATATTATATATATATTGTAAGGTGGACTGTTTTTAGTGATGCCTTCTTGAAAGTGGCATGTGTCTCTCTTAGGAAAGTGCATAACAAACTGGAACAAATTCCAGAGTTATAATAGTGATATTTTTTATATTTTCAAAGTGTCATTAATTATTATTATCATTATCAATGTTGACATTATAAAAATTGGTGATAATATAATAATATGATACTGATAGATAATTATAATTTGGTCCCGCATGATTTGCTTAGTTTTGTATTTTTGAATTAAATATTTCTTTAGTTATTGAAGTTTAAAGAAAATTCACATATCTATGCCATATAAAAATACTCACCTGGAGTGGAAATATAGTAATCTGATCAAATATATTGATGTTCCGATAAAACCTTCTATTGATTGATGTTCTTGAAGTGTTTGTTCTGAAGTTTCACGAATTCGGAATTTCTCTTTCTATAGTATAGCTCACATAAGATAATTAAAATACTTAAAGTAGAGTTTTAAACTGTAATCTATATATATATTATAATACATAAAGAATAAATTTGAAATTAAAAAATATATAGATAATAAATTTAATAATAATGGGTAAAAGTCAACTCAGCAAAAAATATATATAAAGCGTAAAAACATAATCTCCAATATAAAAAAAAAACCATTGTATATATATTATTATAAAAAGCATTTTTGAGATTCCTATGCATGTGATAGGTAGTGGAAGAAACTATTGCAGTAAGAATTGAATAACCAGATACTTTCCCCTCACTGGAGTTTTATTAAATTAAAACAGGGTATGTGTCAAACTAATATTTAATGAGATAAGAATAAGATAAAGAATAAATAATATAATACTTAACTACGTATTTGTTATTTAAGGAGTCCAGTATGGGGAACCTACAACTTAGACCCAATATACCGGTGTAAAACTTTATTAAACGAAAGATACCCCATAATAAACGGGATCTATATATATGCTTTAATTTCATCTTACACTAACTGACTTGCTATCACTTTCACTTTCTTCAAAGAAATCTCGTCACTACCATTGTTAAAGAAATCCTATTTAACGAATCTTATCATTCGTAACTACTACTGGTACCTGTTTAAATCTCGAGTCTCAGTTGGACTAACCGCCATTGAAGGAGTTTCATTAAGAAGTAATCTATTGTACTCATGAAATAACACAGAAGAGTGGTATATATATATATTTCAAGAGTAATCAAATTGAGTCCAATACTGATGATGTCCAAAGATAAGTACCTGATTTTGAGTGTATGAACACGTCCAACACACCATCCTATAAATATATCTTGGTGTCTAATCTTCTTGTTTGTCCAAACCTTTGAACCGGTTTCTCGCGATTATCCGTTGTCAATATTTATTAGAGGAGAAAATTATCACCTCTGTTTAATATATAGTTTACTCGTGACCATTGTCCAGGTCCTTATTTGTTTCTTTTAAAAATTTTTTAGGTATCTAATGAAGATTTTCTTTGCAATCTATTGTGACCATTGTCAAGGTCCGTTCTAAATTACTTTAATTAATTATATATATATATGTACTGAAATCCTTTAAGGATTATAATGATTAACCCACTTTGTATCCATGTCCAGGATACCTTAATATTAGCAGTTAAATTTAGTAAAGCTTGTTCGGTACAACCTCTTTTCTTTCACCTTCCATTTATTTCTTTTATTTCTTTATAATATAATTTTGTTATTCTTAATCTTCATAAGTCATCTTTAGTAAAGAGTCGTCTGTAGTCTTAAATCATAAAAGTGCGTCATAGATGTCAACATCATTCTCAAGGCTTTGCTGCTGTCCGTGCAAAACCTCGGGTCCTGTGAAGTTACCCTACTGCTAGGCATACCTATACTTCACTCTCTTATCCGGCAGTACCTTTTTCCTGGTTTCAAACGACGTATTCTCAAGCTTTCTGAAGAATCTGTTGACGCTTTTAAAGACTACTAAAGGTATTTGTTTATTTATTATACCTATTATTTCAAATTCTAGGTATTTTTCTATTATTTCTCTTTTCGTGGTCCTAACTAACGTATCGGGAAGTTACGCGGTATACCCCGTCACTCTCAGTTACAAGACTCGTTTAATATTTGCGCTTACTTTTGTGTTCTTCCGAACAGGACCTGTGAACGGTCTTGTCTGAGACTCAGGCAGTCCAGATTGACGGTTTGTCAAACAACGCCTTGTCTCTAGGCTTTCTCAATCTCATTCTCCTCTCT